>BQKZ01001146.1:81237-103863 GCA_036244855.1 Temnopleurus reevesii | reverse complement strand
GGAAGCAGCGCGTGGGACTGGTATAAAATCTGTCGGCCCGACATGGCCCAATTTTGACCCTTTATTTGCACATTTCTCTGCCATTATACATTTTGTTGCAAAACACTTTGGCACATATTATTTATTCATAGTTCTGAACATTCTTCTCACATTTTGTGCGATTCTGTGAACATTCATTTTATTTTTTAAACAAATACCAGAATATATCTTTAACTCGTTACTATTGAAACTGACCAATGATTTTTTCTTTGATTAAAAGCAATATCAAAATTTCTGAAAGCCTGGGAACGGTATCAGATCATTAATAAATTACTTAAAATCAATGTGGCCAAAGAAATATCTTTTGAGATTAATAGGAAATTTCTTCATAACTTCATTGTACAATTTACTTGCCTGCCAAATTAAGCATCCACATAAATATTTTCTTTTCTTGATATACAAGGGCTCTATCCCTTCATGCAGACATGTTGAATTAGTGTATTAGCCCCCAAAAAGGATTGGTTGTCCAAGGGGGTGTTGCTCAAAGGTTGCAATTAATCGCAAGTTGCAATTGGTCGATATGCGCCAATCAAAATCATTGTTTCATGCGCGTCTTGTTAAATGCGCACACCACGCGCGAATGAAAATGTGCGTTACAATTTGCAAAGTTGCAGTTGATTTACAGTTGATTTTGAGCAACACCCCCTAAGAATTCCATTTTTGAAGAATACTGTTGTTTGTTGGAAAGTAGCCAAACAACTTTTTGAGGGAACATGTTTCGTGCAGGAAATAAGTATCAGTTGACAGTATAAAACAGACATTTGAACAGTGACTTTTCTTAAACATATTTCATATATTTATTCAATAATTTTACTGTGTTATTTTGAGTGAAAAGTTAGAAAAGACATCAAAAAATTGGTTCGGCCATTTCAGGGGGAGGGGCGATTGATTGAGGGCACTTAAACAATGCCCTCCCCCAATAATAGAGTGAAGAGTATATATGAATACCCCTCCCCTTCAACTTTCAGATACATCTTGTTGCTCACTCACCCCCATTTTAAAAATAAATTATATTATCGGCTTTATTTCTCTCCTAAGATTTCTAAAGATGTTGAAATAGACTGATGTAAAATTGTTGAATTCAGAAAAATATGATATCAAGAAGCAGAATTTTAGGCATGAAGAGACAATTTTTTTAAAGGCTTTATGCATTTTTTTCTGAATAAAGAAATCACCTTTCAAAATATGACTTGCTATGACTGTCATATATGCTATTGATGATGAATATGTATTTAAGTTTGCCCTTGGCGACCCTATCTTCTTCTGGGCGACAGACAGATCTAGTTTTGGTGTCATCCATAACCCAGTTATAGTGTGTTTTTCACATGATCCATCTACTCTATTTCCGGGTACCAGTGTCAATACCGACCCGATTTTACTCTCGTCTCAAACCTAGTTAGCAACTCCACTGTTCCACTTTCCTGCGCACCACGACCTGATAACATGGGTGGGAACTAGATCAAGAGGGGGCTTCTTCTTTTGGACAATTACACCGGTGTAAGGGGACGTTTGAGAGCTCATCACGCTGTTTTTTGAGTCGTGGGTTGCCCCCATGCTGGGTTTTTGTTTGCTGGCCGTGCTGCGTGGTCTGTCTTGGCATGCTGTGCCAGAGGCACTTAGATTTCCTCATAGGTATTTGATTCAGGTTTCTTCCTTCATCAACATGGCGAGTTTGGATGCCCTAACCTACATTCCCTCATCCTAAAGTTGTTTACCATGTCCCTGCTGGTCTTTTGCCACTCCCACCCCTATTAAAAGTTAAGATGGAATCGCCCAGCTGCATGGACTGGGTGAGTCCAATTGGAGAGAGGTGACAGAGGGACTAATGGCTGATTTAAATAGCATGTACCCAGTGAGGCATTACATGTATGATACAGCTCATGCGTACGTAAAGATACTGATTTAACCCCTGTGCATAATGGATTGATCCGTTCATTGAAACTCCCTGTCATTTGCACCATGGACCTAATGTATCTTGACACTACCTATAGTGAAAATCTGCGTTGGCTTTGCTTATTGTGTTTCCCTTTAGCTCTCCCACACATGACTCTGCAATAGGCCAGCTCTGTATTAGATCACTCCAAACTGAAATAGGGGGAAATCAGAACAAGTCTTCAAAGGGGCGATTTAATCTACTCGTCAATTATCATACGCTGTGATTGTGCATGTCACGAAACTATATATTCCAAGTTGGCTCTGTAAGAAATAACAAATGTTCAATTATTTTTCAACTGAAAAGTATATTTTGCAGTAAGATATCCTTTTATTTTTATCCTATTTATCTAACCAAACAAATATTGTACCTTTCGGCGAATGGAATCTCCCTTTTCAGTTGCAATGCTGCAGGTTATTGATTTCTAAGTGGAACCACTTATTCATAAAGGAACTCGTAATCTTTTTCCTTTCACAAAGTTGTTTGACCTGACAGGATATTGATGTTTGCAATAGGATTTAATCTGTTTGAGATAAGAACCTTATCAGAATAGGAACTAGAGGGCCGAAAATTTGACCTACATTTCGGTTTTGGTTTTAACCTTCGTCGTCTTTTCTTTGTATTTCTTTTCTTATAGCCTTTCTTCGCCCACACTGTGGTTGACATGTTGGGATCGGTGGAAACCAAATTTATGGGGGGAAAACTTCTATGAAAGAGCAATGACACTGTGATCAAAAGTTGAAGATATATAGATGACTGAGCTGACAGAGCTTTTGAAACTGTTGTTTGATAAAAACGAACATTTCAGTGATAAAACCCAAGAGTGTTTTTCATGCAAATTGGCAACTTTTGGAAACTTTTTGTCACGTGTTAAAACATATGTCATTGAATTCTCTGCAAGTAGCTATTATATCTCATTTTCTAAAAACCCCACAAAGTTCTCAACCCTATAAGGAGACCTTTTTACGTGGATGCAGATACATTTATTGATTCAACCTTCTTTTGTTCAAATATATATATACATTGGTTTTAAAGGTTTCTTCAAAATATAGCATGTGTCTTTATAGCACATAACTAAAAGTTGGCAATTCATATGAACAATTTCATAACATGGAGTTATATAGTTATATTATTATTATTGATGTATTCGTAACTTTCTTTATATTTATTTTCTGATTTGCTTCGAGCTTTTTTGTTGTCTGTTTGTCTGATTTTTCTGCATTTGATCAAAGATTTACTGGTGTAGACCCAGCACTTAAAAGAAGAGTCTACCCGAAAGTTTAAGAGCAGTTGAAAAAATTGGTTAGCAGAACAAAATACAGTTTGAAGAAAATCGGACAAGCAATAAAAAAAGGTTATGAATTTTTAAGGATAAAAAAAGGAGCAAATCAGTGAAAATTTTCTTTATTTTTATGATTGAAAATTTACAATTTTTGTATGATTGCAGACATGCAAATCAGGGATCTATGTATCTATCATGAAGATTTAATAAAGTTACGATTTGGAAGAAATCATATTTTGGGTGAAAAAGTAACATTTTAAAACAGTGATATGAATATAATAAATGGTCAGTTGTGCACCTATGACGTCCTCAGTTGCCAATTCGTCTAAATATTTAAGCATTGATTTTCCTTACACAGTGTGACATTTTAAGATGCTTGACCTTTTAAAAATGGCTTTGAACATTACGCAAGGTTGTAAAATCTGAAACTTTGCAGTATAGCAGTGGCAAATTTTATGGAAGGGGTGCCAAATTGATGGAGCGGAAGTACCCTCACACCCCCAACCCCCAGTTAGAGTAGGATAATTTCTTGAGCCTTCTATATATTTGGTTAGCTGACATTAAAGATATTTAAAATTTCTCATAATTTGAGAGAAAATGGGCTACTGTATTAATAAATCTACGACCAAACAGTGTTCAGATAAGGTCCAGGGTACTCTTTTCTATGTTCTATAACAAAGCCATTATCCGGCCATAGTTTCTTTTATTGAATTCCATAAATTTTCATATAACTAAAAAATACTCTATACTCTGATCTAAAATTTAATTATTCATGTGTGATGAGGGAGTACTAAATTTGATGGGAATATGCTATAACTTGGCGTATGCACGCACCCATGGTTTTGTGACCCGGGAGGGGGGAAGGGGGTCCCATTTTAAATTTTGTGCACCCCCCCCCCCCAACCTTCTACATGTAGGAGTTGACAAGCAAAAAGGAGGCTCTGACCCCGGGGGGGGCTGTACCCCTAAAGCTATCAAAGCCATTAATGGTTTAGAGTGGGTATTCAAAATATCTGCGAGTCAAAGGAATTGTATTCGACTCTATAAAATACCTTCTTGTAAAGCGTAATTGAACCCCCAAATAGAAGGCAATATGGTAAGCTGGTCTTGTTACACCGTTTAGACTTTTCACTTTCTGAAGACTGATAGTAAACCAACGTCTGGAGTATTGGAATTAAGAGTTGTCTTTATTTGAATCCTCCGAGGGCAGGCACAACATTGATTATGTTCCCAAACTAATAATGATAATAATATTACAGTTCTTATATAGTGATAATTACCTGTGTTAAAAGTTTCTAGGTGCTCTACAATGAATTCTCAATGCAGTATTATTAACCTGGCTTAGCAATAGCAGTGTATGAGGGAGGCACTTGTGCATTTCAAAGAATATATTCCTACCACGTACCAGAAAATTGTCCCTCTCACAATTCCCTGCAGGAACCCATTCACCTCGCCAGGGTTGAGTGCAGCACATAGTGGATTAATTTCTTGCTGAAGGAAATGAACGCCATAGGTAGGACTTGAACCGCGGACCTCTACATGAAAGGCGGGAGTCAGAACCGCAACACCAGGATGACTCCATGCATGAACAAAATTATTATCATTACTATCGCAAATTCGGTACTGTAAAACGGTGCAAGCAGGGATGCTGGTGTGAACAGGGACAAAACTTTGACCATTATTAAAGATTACTTTTTAGTGCAGTTGATCACTCTATGGTTCCTCTTCTGAGATAAGTCCTTCAATTTTTTTAATGATACATTGGAAATGCAGATCTAAATGGACTTTGCAAGTTCACCCCAGCATCCATTTTGCCCTGTTTTATGGTATAAATTTTTGTTGGCAGGTTTGGTTATGTTGTTGTAAATTTTCAAGGTTTGGAGTATAGGAATCGAGGGGCTGCTTGAATTTGAATATTCATTGGGCAGTCACACTACCATACTGATAACAGCCAACAAAAAACAAAAACTGTTTTACCTTTCTAAATTATATTCAAAATAAATCGATTATTAAACAAAATATTGATCTATGATTCATATTTTTTCACTTAGTTAGGTAGGGAACAAGGTGGGATGATCTTACAGTGTGACTGCCTTTTTTAGGGGAGGGGGGCGGGGGCAGTCTTACAGACAGGCTGATGTTAACCTGTTACCAAAATGAATTAATGTTTTTATTTAATTAATCAATTTGTATAGTTGATAGTTAGAAAATTAACCTTCAAACATCAGATTCCCTATGGAATAAGACAGTAATAATTGCATTTTTGTTGATGCAGTTTGAGAGCAGGGTTGAATCAGTCTGTTGGTGTGACTGCCCCCATTATATATAAACTTTTCCTGTTTGTCAGCACCCAGCTGGTTTGAGCTTATTAGGTTCACTCAGTGTTCACCCTTGCCAATCCCGTGCAATCAGGTTCTCGGCAAGACATACCGAGTACCGCCGTTTTCTCTGATTTTATACCAGGGTTGGTTCCTCTCTCTACCCCATTTTTCGCTTCTTCCACCAGTGCTACTACTGCTGTTTTTACTCAAAAGACAGTAATGTTCAGCCCCTCACTGTTTTCTGCCTATCAGCTATTTTCAGTTTCCACTTTCGTGAGAGATAAAGGCAGATTTGTTTCACACTTTGCGATCCCGCTGTTTGGTTTCTTGCTGATTAATCAAGGCAATTAGACATGTCGGGTAGGATCCTCTCCCGATCTCTGCGTCCATGGCAGTAGGGTGCTGGGTGGATGAGGTCAGGGGATAGGTGTCGAGACGATGGGTGTCTATCCCTCGCCTGCGCTCCCCCTCCGCCCTCTCCACTATGCTGCACTTTCGTCCCTCCAGAAGTGCGTTTCCCTGCCAAAAGTACAGGGAGGGGTTGAAACTCCTTTTTAGCGCATGTCAAAGTACTATTATCTCAGTCAGGCAGCAATTAGCCTAACAATCTAACAGCAAAGAAGAGAAAAGTGCTAACTGCGGAGGCTTAACATCAAAGGTGAAGAGATACATACAGAGAGCATGCGCTGGCGAGCGGGAGGTGTTGCCATGCGGGGCAACTGTGCGAATCGTCAACCGTTTTGAGAGTACAACGACGAGACGTGAACAAATTCCAATTTTCCTCTTGTTTCGTCTGCAGTTTTGGGTCAGTAACTTTCCGGGGATCCACCACGCACCAACGGTCGCGAGTGCTTGGGGATCATTACCCCAGGGACCCGGGAACGATGAGACCAGAAATAATCCCAGTTAGTGTCAATTGAGCGAGGATAAGAGACTTGCTCACAAGTCACTGCGTCTCGAGATGACGAGAGGAGATGGTTGAGTACTGGCTTAAGGAGCCAGCCATAATTGGATCGGGATCGATTGCTTGATTTAATTTTGATGGCGAGCTTTCCTATTGCCTGGTATATCCCCAAATAGAAAGAAATTGAGACGGGTAAGACAGAGGAAGACATATTGAGAAGGGAGGGCCAATGGGCAGAGCTAATCCTTCTGCATCATGATATCTGATGTGGCTTGATATATATATATCTCAAAACTAGACGTTTTGCTTGTTATATGATGAAAACCACCAAGAAATGTTGCCGTACAGGAGTATTTATTTTGAAGAAAAGCGGAATAAGAAAAGATGTAAAAAATTAGACAAGTTGCTCGTACTCTTATTTTAAAAATGTGCTTTTTCTGATAAAGATTAAACCCATTTGAGAAGTTTTGGCTGTTGGGGCATAAATCACAGGGAAGAGCAGGGAAAAAGTGAAAAACTAAAAATGACAACAATCTGATGCATTTTTCTTGACAAATTTAATGATTTATCACCACCGTTATCTTTCATTTGCAACACCCAATCACTCCTATGAGAGATCTTACAACAATAACTGCTGATAAGATCCGTTCAAATGAAGGTTTTGAAGATCAGTATAAGGATTTTGTGAGATTGATGTAGCACTTAAGTGTTCTTGTAGCCATGGTAACTGCATTGTAGAGCAAGATGAAGCCCTCTCTAATTGTATAGATGATGAAGGGATGATCCATTATTTTCATGAATCCATTATATTCATGACTTTGATGGAAAAGATCCCATTTTCATGCCATGCTTATCAAAATTTGAGCAGATGGATGAATTTGATGTTGTGATGCTTTCTTTTCCTGGAGGATAAAGCAATTGATTTAAAGCGATAGACCAGTTTTTGGGAGGAGGGCGCCTCAGATATTTAACTAGTTTGCGAGCTGCAGTAAAATTATTACCACAATGCAGTTTTTCAATCGTAAATTAGAGCATGTTCATATTTTTTAAAAATGAAATTGACCTAGAAATGGCTTAATTATCGCAAAATAAAAAGTCATGCTGGAGTCGTAACATGCTGTTTCTCCTTTCATAGCAGTAAAACATTTATTGTGATTGTGCACCTTATTATAGTAGGTGAATTGAAAAATGATTGTGTAACATTACATCAGATTATCCAGCCCCCCTCCCCCCACCCCCACCCCCATTTTGGTGAATGTGAAAATTTTGCTTGCTATTGACCAATTGAAGATCTATAATTTTTTTTGGTCATTGCTTATGAGGATGTTGAATATATAAAGTCATTATCCTGACTCTGTAATCCAAATTCAAACTTCTGATTGGTTTCTGAAAAAGAAAAGGCAACAATTTTGTCACTTTTTTTAGTTTGGTGTATTCTATTTTGTTTTCTTTTCTTTGTATTTATAACTAAGGTTCAGATTGATATTAAATCTACGTTACTCTTTCACATGCTGTATTCGAATGTCAACTTCCCCTATTTTTCTGGCCAGTATTTGAGAGAGTGACCACTTTGGCATGTTCCATTCTACAATCCCCATTTCACCCTATGCAATGGAGGGACAAATCAGTGAATAAATTATTCTTGACGAAATAATGAAGGATGAATGAATGCATGTTGAGAGAATGGATTAGTCAGCCAGGATGGGGCTAATTTAGACCAATGAAAGAAGCCCATAGGTGAGAAAAGTTTTTAAGAGGATTCTTACATTAGCGCTGCAGGGGTGTGGAGTATGAGGTCCACGAGGGATGTTTAACATTTTCTAAGTTTGTTCTATTTGACAGGACTGTTTGAATTTGTCTATTACAGCATTTTGAAAGGTCACATATTTACACTGTTTTTATTTTATTTTGTTTTTTAAAGATATTTCTGAAATTATTGTTCACATTGACAAATGGTATATTCCATTTTAGCACATTGCTAGTCAATCCCAATCCCCCTCCTCTTTCTCTCCCTCTCTTTCTCTCCCTCTCTTTCTTGCTCTGTATCTGAGGAATCACACTTTGACTCTAGATGGAATGATGATTAGTTGACAATCATTGAACTTCAGTTTTTGCCTTCTTGATTCGCGGAAGCTATTTATAACTGACCTCCCTTACTTATTGCCCCGCACCCACCTGTGTCGGGCTTTGAAATCCCCTTAATACTTTATGACTTACCACGCATCTATTTATTTATCATACGAGTATACATATTCAGGGATGTCGAAAAATTATCTTCTCAAAAAAGTGCAACTGCCGTGGGTCACCAAAAGAAAAAAAGTGTAATGCACCTGAATTGCTATTGAATTAGTGCATATACCTATCCAATTTGCACTTTTTTGTGAAAGGTCCGCTTCCGTGTCATAAACTCTCGTCATCTATTGAATGTGGTATCTATTTTTTTTGTGGGGAGTGTGCATACCACAAAAGATCATAATGTAAATCATCAAGTGAAACGTATGAATAATTTTTGGTGCGGCGAGGATGGATGATGAAATCCTATATGTGGTTGGTTAACTACCAAGAGTGGATATAGGACCTAGCAAGTCTGCGAGTGTAGACCCAAATTGAGAAAATTTATTTCACTTTGTACAAAGTTTTTCGTCAATGTAATTGTGTCCGTATGCAAATGCTATTTATCTACTTGCAGCTCATAGGTTTTGCACTCTGACAATCTAGCTTTTTTTGTAGTCTTTATATTTATACAATGTTGTATTTGGCTCCTGAATGAAAGATGAAAATGGGTCTGAACATGCAGAATAGGTTGTGTCTTTATTTTGTGTGATCCTCTATTGTTGGCTTTTTGCATTACTTTGTTATTGTAGTTTCATACTTTTTGCTCTTTTGAAATTCATGGTTGTGTTTTTATCTCTTTCATGCAATCTTTATCGTTTGTTTGGTTTGCCAGTTTTGATTCTTTTGGGCTTTTATGCCTTTCAATTACATTACTTGATATGATAAGATCTGAAAAGCTGATGAAATCTTGGAAAATTTGTATTATCTTCGTTTACAAATCATTCTAACATAAAGAACAACTGGGTTTTTAGGAAAGGGGAAATTTATTGCCAAAGACAATGTTACACAAAAAAAATTTGTTATTTAAAAGATTATCAAATAAGTTTTCTTACCTATGTTATTACATTCAGATTAATGAAAATAAAAAAGGAATAAAAAAAAGAAGGAAATTATACAGGCACTATCAAGATATATATGAAATTTGAATAAAGCATACCGCTGTCACTCGTATTATTCTTTTTTAGATTTATTATTTTGGTTTTGTTTGGAACAGATTTCATTTAGAAAATAAATAATCCCTCAAATATCTGAAAATGACTTTTTATCTTTCATTTCACATATTTATTCATATTTTTACTAAAAGTTACGTTTCAGGTTATATTTCTCATGTCTGTATATAATTCTACTTGTTTATTTTTCAACAAAAAAAGAAGGTCTTGTTGTTCTCTTTTCAGAGGGTCGGTCGGTTGAGGGCATCTAAACAATTTTTTTTGCCTAAGATGCTTGTACTACTGTACTGTACAAATGTTTGCTGGTGATAGTCTGAATGGGGCATAAAACGGAATCCATTAGAAACACAGTCACATGCGTGAGATGAAGTACCCTCAAGACATGCATATTTGGACATGCAGTAATCTCCCAAAAGTCCATCTCTCTTATTTTCCTTTCTCTCACTTCGCACCATCATAGATCACCACCTATGCTTGAACAAATGTGTAAGTCAACTCTTCCCAAAACACCGAATATCAACAAAAAAGTGAGACAACTGAATAAAAAAATGGGGTGAGAACATATTGAAAATAAAAGTACAGGACGCTGGGGCTCCTCGTAGTGCATGGAACTCATCACAAAGTACAATGTACGGCGGTGTCTGGCCGGATGTGGCGCAAACGAGGTGTTGCGAACCGTCGGGGTAATCGCACTATTTTGCGCTGATTCTAATGTTTAATTTAACCGGCTAATCGCCATGATGGGTTTTCCACGAAACATTGTACGGATCCTCCTACCCATGATTTGTCATAAGTGGTGTCAATGACTTTGTTTGTGGGCGTGGGTTTAATGTCCGGGGATGCCTATTAAAGCGTTATGTCTGAGCTCATGCTGTTTGTGTCGAGTTAATTATCACATTAGCTATCTTTCCCTTTTTTCCCCTCTGTCTCTTTCTATCAATGTGTCTTTCTCATCCTTTAACCCCTCTCTCTTTATGTATTTCCATTGACTCTTCAGCTTTTTCTCCCTGCTTCTATCTTCTTTTTGTTTGTGGTTAGGTATTTGTATGCCTGTGCATGTGCATTTGTATGTGTGGGTCTCTCTCTCTCTCTCTCTCTCTCTCTCTCTCTCTCTCTCTCTCGTTCTCTCTGCCTCTCTGTTTTAAGGCTTTTATTCCATTCTTAGTTTTATATCCCACATGAAAATCTGAAAATCCAAATATTAAAATTTTATAGAAAACAGACCCTTTTCCTGACTGACCGACGTAATTTAAAAAAATTAATTCTTGGTTATCCAATTTTTTTTTTTGATGGGCCTATGTGAAAATGCCCTTAACATTATTATTATTTTTTTTTTTTGGGGGGGGGGCGGCTGTGACAGTGGGGGTCATCAAAAAGCATGCATCACATTGCCCTTCAGCACACATATCAGCGGACAGCCTCGGCGGCAGGCGCAGTAATATTCTGAAGTTGGTATGATTAATCTATTACAGGCACTTATAGATAATGACTATAGTTACATCCACTTATCCCATATTGCAGATTTTCTCATACAATCTGGGGTGAATCTTCGGTCACTAGACTATCATCAACCCATCATCTTCGCTTTGTTTGTCTCTCCTTCCCGCCCAAACACATTTACGAGTGATGATGGCCCACATTTAGGAAATCAATGTGATTATCACAGTTCATTGTGCCATTATCATTGACTTTGTTGTAAGTTATGACACCATCTACCGGGTAATGCCTTTATATTCATATTGAGATGATAATTTATGGATATAATAGTCACATTATAGTTTGCTCGTCTGAAAGGGGCAATTTAATTTTAAGAAGTGCTCATATTGTCGTTATAAGATTTTGGAAAGTGTGATGAAAATATTTTAGAATGAAGTTTATGACTTTGATAAAGACTGTTTTTAGACTTATTGCTCCATTGAAAAGAAAACAACTTCTGTAAAATTATTTTGGTATATTACATCTTTGCCTAGTACGGTAGGGTGTAAATATATGAGGTGTACAGTTTCATAAATAAATCTTTAATCATAGAAATACTTTAGTTTGCTTTATTATCAATGTGCGTTTCATATATGTACTGAAAGATTTGAATAGCTGGTAGCATTACAAGAATTAACATTAACTTGAAGTCATTACAAGAATCAATATTAACTTGAAGTAGATTTGACCAAAATTTGGTCCAATTTTATATGAGGTCAGTATCTATTCCGTCATTGTTTTGATGCATTCCAAAAATGCTCAGTAGGTTGAAGAAGTGCAAATCGTTACGGAATATGCATTAAAATGTGAACAACAACTGAACAAAAATAAGAGCAAACATATAAATGATAACCATACTCTCAGCCATTTTCTTAAAATGAAAGCCTTGAATTAGTACGAAAATAACTGAATGGTTGCTATCTGTGGGGTTGTAAATATATGGGATATAGTTTTATGGATATCTAGCAGTACATGTAGAAATACCTTTATTTTGTTTTACAATTTTTATTTACTTTTTATTTACTTTATTTTGTTTTTACAATTTTTTTTTAAATTTGTAAAACTTTAATAACTGCTAACATTACAATAATTCACTTCAAATAGGTTTTATTCATTTTTTCTTTACAATTTCAAATGCGAGGATTTATAGGACATTGTAGTAAACCGTCAATAAGGAGTATTATATTCTGAATACAAGAACCAGTTCTCTCATATTTTCATTGCCACTCATTCAGAAAGCGGCGCGCCATCTAAAAGCAGACTAATTGAATCAAGTTGCTTCACGCTCATCACGAAGGCGCTGAGCGGTTCAAATCATTGTTCTTAAATGTGTTTAAGGGAGAATGAAGCCAATTGGTCAATTATCGGTGATTATGTTAGGGACGTGGATCCCGCTGGTCGCGGTGCGGTGGCGAACCCAGGAATCTGGGTTAATAGGGAAACCAGGTTACTGGGGAACTGGGCCTATTGATGGCTTTCCTGTTAAGTGCTTATGAATTCTTGCAAAACCTAAACAAAAATTCACCACCCCTTCAATATGAGGACTACATAAAATAGAGAATTAAAAACAGGGGCGAAAGGAAGGATAGGATCTGTGATTCCTTGTTAGAACTAGGCCAGCGGTAAACAGAGAACTAGATCTTGCTCCTATAAAGTAGAACAGGCTGTCACATTTCTCCATTTCCCAAGAAAAATATGAGCAAGAAATAGTATCTAATTGTGTTTACTCTGGTGAATACTGATCATTCATCTGGAGGTGCGCTCCATCGCCCATAGAAACTGACACCTATTGAATAGCCAATGAAATGCCTCTTTATTTTAATTTCATTTACTTAGCGATCCACCCGTGATAATCTCCATAATCATATCGCAAATCCCGATTGTGGAAGATTTGTGTGTTTAAGCTGGTCGGAATAATGAGAAGAACTAGGTTTTGGGGATGACCGCGAGGGGGAAAGAGCCGAAATGGGTGACTGAATAAAATTCAGGTATTCAATTCAAACAAGGAGTAGATAGAAAAGCCAGCAATAATGAAATATTGAGGCTAATATATGCAAAGCTGTCATGGTAGTGTTTTGCTAAGATC
Source organism: Temnopleurus reevesii (assembly GCA_036244855.1). Lineage (NCBI taxonomy): Eukaryota > Metazoa > Echinodermata > Echinoidea > Temnopleuroida > Temnopleuridae > Temnopleurus > Temnopleurus reevesii. The sequence goes on along the minus strand of BQKZ01001146.1, from coordinate 90,538 downwards.
GAGATGTAAATCAGGGCAGTAGATAGAATTGGTTTGAGTGGCAATTGGTGCGCTACTAGTAGAATAATTTCCATATTGATAAGATTTGCCTAGATAGTCTTAATCTTCTTGTGTGACAGGCAAAAGGCATCATTGGCACCCCTTGGTATCAGAAGGCTTTTAATTGACAATGTCTTAAAGATGTTCAATTTACACCTACTCTTGTTCTATGAATCTTTGCAATACCTTTTCAATTAGTATTTTTTTCTGTATTTTGTCATTTTATTTATTCACCTTTCCATTTTACTTGCTTGATTTAATGCCCTTTCTTTTTGAATTAGTTGAGTATCATAATATAGCATTTTCTTGCATGGACAGGGGCCTGTAACATAAAAAAGATACAATTAATTGAACATTTATTGTATCTCTGTGGTACAAATTCTGCCTTAGACATCAATGCTTATCGTAAGTTTAATTGCATTTATTATATTACAGGCCCTTGATATGACTTGCCAAGAAATTTTTTCTTCATTATAGGGACTTTCCCACAGTGATATAAACGTATACCTTTTAAGCAGTTAAACGAGCAATAGAAGGGCGTCGGTTTGTATTCACACGCATACTTTTCTTGGAAATTACCCATAAATCTATATCTCACTTTATTAACCTACCGCTCTCTCGTGAGGAAAACAAACAACAGCTCGATACTTCTTATTGATGTAAATGCATCTTTATTCATGCTCATGCCTAGAAACCACCTGTCCCCCTTCCTTCTTGGTGTGGGGAGGTGACGGGGGTGGAAGTGTTGGGAGAAACCTCTCGGAAGGCACGCACACGCATGAAATATTAAAAACGTTATTAAATCTTGGTAGGGTGAAGGGAGAGCAAGCAGGAGACATTGACCCAACTTTGGTGCCGAGATTCAGTTCGATAACCAGCAAATCACAGTCACTGTCCGCAGCTCACCTTCAAATCAACCCCATTTACATGTCTTGGCAGAATTAGGTGGGAAAAAGTGGGGGAAAAGCGATTAATTGGAGTCGGCAACCAGCTGATGGCCGCAGAAGCACGAACGAGGCATGACAACAGTTTATCAGATTTGCGTGGAGAATGAGAGCAATTAATGTGCTATCAAGTAACCTTTTCTATATGCAGAGTTGCCAACTATTCCAGAATATGCATAACGTACCATGTTCCCATGAATTCAAGGCTTTCATTGCGATTGATTGTCTGAATGTATGGTTAATAATGTTGTTTTTGCTCTCACGTTATGCTTGTTCTTACTTTGGTTTCAGCTGTTGCTTTATTCTCTCTTTAGCTGTTACAACATGCATATTTTGATACGGTTGGTATCTCTGCTACATGTACTTGTGGGTTAGATAGAGACAGGGAGAGATAGACAAACTAACAAAAATAATTTTTTTCTCCTTCACTTCTGACTCTGTCAAATCGATGCTAGAATGCTTTTTATGGACTTTTTAAATATTTTTCTTGTATTTGCTTGAAGACCTTTAATTACCGTATTTAGATTTAAGAAGGATACATTTTCTTAAAATCGATATAGAACAGACAAAATTTTAAGGATGATCCTGGGTCAGGATTTAAAAATTTAAAATCTGGAGCAAACTTTCAACAAATTATATGAATCATCTGTTGAATTTAACCAATGAGGTTGAACATGAGTATGGAGAATAATGCAATCTCATCATCTTCGGCACTATTTGATCGTCTTGGATTGTTGGGAGGATGGAAATTTGTGATTTGATAAAACTTTGAAGATTTATATTGCACAATTTCTCTATGGATATAATTTACTCAACTAAGCATTACAATTACAATATCATTATTCCACTATCATATGGCTGGCAAGTTTTCATTACAAGAATTAATTCTGGTCATTACCCATCCACATTACCTGTGTTGGTTGCAGGACAATATGAATGAATTTCATTCTATAGGGAATTAATGCCACAGGTTGGATTCAAACTGCAGCCATCTGTTTGAAAGGTAAGGGTCAGAACCTAGACACGATGTTGCATCCACGATTCAACACGAAAATCATTTTCATAATTATCACACAAGCACTTTAACTTTAAAAATGATTTTCACACAAGCCAAACTAGTGAATCATCAGTCTATACACGCAGATTACATGAATTGATTTTATATGTAGATTAGTAAAGATTGAACGCATGATGGAAGACCAAGGTTTCATGAGTAAGAAGATGGCAAAAATCAATAAGAAAAGAAAGGCGTTAAATGAAGCCCCCACAACCTAGTCGTAATTTAATAACCTCACACGTTCAACCTCAGAGAGTGCCCGTAATCAATGCAGTAGGAGAGGTCACGCTTCAGTCACATAGGTGACTGTCACGCTGTACAAAGTACACTGACATCCCAGAGACCCAGACCGAAAGGGGATGACCCGACTGAACCAATAGTACAGGGGAATACCTCCAAAGTTTGGCGCTCTCCGCACCTCACCGTGTCAAGCACCCATTAAACTGTGACCACAAAGCAATCCCCAGCCAGAGACCAGTCTGATATTCTCGGCTCAGATAATTGATGAGCGTTTACTTGTTTTTGTCCCGTTCGCAAGGGAGGTAGAGACAAATAAGATAATGGCGAGATGAGTGAAGACTTTAGTGACCCGTTGTACTTATTACATCTCGTGATGACATGTTCGTTTAGTGATAAATTGCGGAGCGGAGCTTGAGAGCTTTGAATCATCCCTCTCTGTTTACTTGCCTTCTTCCACAACTTACAACCCTTCCAGACATATCGTCAGTGAAAAAAAGAATGAAGTATTTATCTCTGATTTAAGATAATGTCTCACCTTTTGAATGAGACAAAATCACTTGCTCGTTACTTTGGAATTTATTTGAAAACGATTGTTATTTCTAAAAAAATGTACATAACAATTATTTTATTATTGTGTTACTAATAGCAATACAGCGTTTATTTGAAAGAACATTTAGTTTCCAAAAGGAAAAGTGTAGTTTGTTTTAAAAATTGTATATTGAAATAGAGTATTTTGAATAATTGAATAGACTAAAAAAAGAATAGACTAAATAGGAAAAGTAAATACTTTCTTTCTGATTTGTAAAAAATAAAAGAATCCAATTTTAGTGGATTCTTCATAAAGGAAATTTTTGATTACCTCAGGATTTGGAAAATGGATGGGGGGAGCAGGAGAAAAATATGAAAACATGTTATGTTACACTAAAAAAGAGCAGGGAGTCATAGTTGGAAATTGCCACGAGTAATATTGATGTTGCGGTCTGTTGGTAAGGAAATAGATTAGCACAATACCTTGGGGGCATGGGAGAAGTGTGTCGCTAAAGCAGGTGCATGCAATCCACATCAAAGATATGAAATGAACTCTCTGACACACATAATGCATTGAGGCAATGAGCTTCCACTCTCATCTTCACTTTATTGCCTGCCCCAGATTGAGCCCGTAATGTGTCGTGACATTCATTTCCGATGCGCTGCACGACGATGGCGTCCTTTACTGTGTTAATTGTCCGTTGAACTAGATCTGTTGGTGATGTTCTATCAGCGCTGTTCTGCTTTGAAGTTGTGATAATTTGCAATGATGAGAAATTTTCCCCTTTCATTTATCGTACATGTCGCTTTATCAGGTCAATGTCATTGTATTGGGCACAGCATTATTGATTTTTTTTTTTTTTACTGGGACAGTGATTCAGGCTTCGAATATCATTGGCGTATCCAGGGTGCGAAATGGCTGGAAATCCTTCAATTTTCCCTGATCATAATAATGTTAATTGTGAACATTGTTAATTTTCCATTGAACTAGTTCTGTTGGTAATGTTCTATCAGCGCTGTTCTGCTTTGAAGTTGTGATAATTTGCGATGATGAGAAATTTCCCCCTTTCATTTATTGTACATGCCGCTTTATCAGGTCAATGTCATTGTACTGAGCAACATTATTGATTTTTTTTTTTATACTGGGACAGTGATTCAGGCTTCAAATATCATCGGCGTATCCAGGGTGCGAAAGGGCTGGAACTCCTTTAATTTTCCCTGATCATAATAATGTTAATTGTGAACATTGTTAATTTTCCATTGAACTAGTTCTGTTGGTTATGTTCTATCAACGCTGTTCTGCTTTGGAGTTGTGATAATTTGCGATGATGAGAAATTTTCCCCTTTCATTTATCGTACATGCTGCTTTAGCTTTATCAGGTCAATGTCATTGTATTGGGCAACATTATTGATTTTTTTTACTGGGACAGTGATTCAGGCTTCAAATATCATTGGCGTATCCAGGGTGCGAAAGGGCTGGAACCCCTTCATTTTCCCTGATCATAATAATAATAATAGATGCAATTTACATAACACACATATGCACTCTGCGCTTTGTATTAAGGTGCTTTGCATTATTGTTACTTTGGCTTTAGCCCGGTGTGCACCAGCACACTTGGCATCTCAAGGAATGAATAATCCTGCCAGGTATCTATCAACTATTTTTTCACATGAAGAAACAAGGGGGCAGAATATTTTTTATTATTTTTTTTAATATTTTTTTTTAAATATTTAATTCTTTTAATATTTTTTTATCTTTGTCCCAACCTACCCCACCTTGTGGTGAAGTTAACACATTTTTACTTGTCAAACCATCATTTCCCTTTTCGACCGCCCCCCCCCCCCCCCCTCCTTCGGAAGCGAAGATAAGAGAAGAGCGTTCCTATGTGAACAATGCACTGATTTTTTTATTATGAGAGATTATGTAAGTTCAAAGACTAATATTCATTTTTGTTTTTACCTGTTTAATGCATTTATTTACCGACATGAAGCTTGTTATTTGGATCAGTAATACAAATTCCAAAACCATGGTCTAGAAAGATCAAAATATTGGAATATCAAAGATTTGGTCAATATTTGCAGAACTGCCATTTCATACTTATTTTTTAATCTTATATCACGTTCGGTTGGCAGATCTATAAGTATCAGTTTCGCAACGGTTGTACTTTATACAGTGGTGGATTTCACGCGACCATGAACATGACCGCACTTTCTGCCGACTTAAACTTTTAGATCTTCCCGTTCTGAAATCATGTGTGTGCTTCGGAGCTCTTTTGTAGTCAGCAATTAAGATTCCTTTGTCGATAGCATGTCAGTGTATTCAGTTTGTCCCTCAGACATTCTATTGATTTGTACTCTCCGATACGGAGTCATTGTCAAATGCGCACCCAAATTGACATTGACCCCGCTGGCTTCCATTTCACTTTGCTGGTTCGCTGCACTTTCACACTGGGCGCACGTCGGCGATGGCGTGCTACGTTGGGCGCAGCCGCGGCACTTTACCCCAATCCAAGGTCTCGTCGCAGCGCTATTTTTTTCCTCTTTTTTTAATCACTGTACTTTAATCACTTTATTCATTGGATTGAATGCGGGTTGCACTATGCCAGGGAGTGTATAGTGCGAGATAAGGGTAGAAGGGAGTGAAGTGGAGAATTGGCGAGTGCACATGCAGGCGACACCATTTTCTGCCCTTCGATATTAAGCTCGAACATTTTTTTGCCATCTCTCTTTACTTCTCTGCTTTATTTCCATCTTAATTACACCTGAGCAGATATGAATGCCGAAGGGCACCTTGGAAATGAAATAATGAAAAGGCTTATTTCTATTTATATCACGGAAAATACATCTACCTCAAACTCTTTTATGTATTTTTTCCGTCTTGTGTTAATCTCTATTCCTGATGTCTGTGAATGATCGTTGATACTTCCAATATTTTCACCTTTTTATTCTAAGCCGAGTCAAGACCTCCGTTTCTATTACGCCAGACATTTTGACGATGCGATATTGATTTGCTTTACCCAGAGTGCACTGCCTCTTGACCATAGGAGAGCGGCACTCTCGAAGGAGCGCTCGCACTTCACGATAGTTGAAGGTTAAATTCCCAACACGCTTTCATGTCCGCAAATGAGCAGAACATTCCCTCTTGCCCCCTCTCCCCTATTCCCTATACCCCTAATCAGAACTACCCCACAGTTATAATGGACTTTTCGCTCTTCCCCCAATAGTGCATTCACATACTCTATACTTTTTTCCTGTGGATTTTGCACCAACCCGCGGCTAGTCGAGAGTGAAAGATATTCCGAAACCAATTAATCCGCAATTCATTTCTTTTCATTGCAACCAACCTCAAACGAGGGGACATTTGCTATTCATTGAATCCATGAAAAGAGGATAATTCTAATGATGATCACGATATTTATGAATTGAACTTCCTATTGTGCGATAATTGGTGCATATAAACCCATTAAGGCAGGCAAATGTGTGTAAAAAGTGTGTTCCCCCGTCGCAAAGTTCAGTTGCCCTCTGTGTTATAGGGTTGATACTCTTCATCCATAAGCCATATTTTAATTTCCTCTGCCCGCTTATTTCAACAACCAGCTGAGAGGGATACTCATAGATTATTTATCGACCGACCGACCGATTGACTGACTGTCGAATAGATGGACAGAACGTTAGATCGATGAATACATGACATTGAAAGAAGATGTGTTAACGGATGGCATTGGTGGAAATCCAATCTGTTTTTTTCAGAAACTAATCCATGTGCATTTCTCAGCATTTTATCACATCCCCATTCAGAGATGTAGAACATGGTGACATGTTCACATTTTCGCTCCTAGCCATGATGAAGTTTGACGGCAGAAAAAAAAAATCATCACACCAAATTGATTTTGTAGTATTACATATCTTTTTGATGGTTGTGACACACTCTTATGTGGAAATTTCCCTTTTCTTCCCAATATTTTAAAATGGACTAATCATTATTTTTCAATTAGAACTGTATTTGTGTATGTGTAACTGAATTAAATTTTCCTAAGGAGCAACTATTTATGTAGATTTAAATTTTTGATTGATGAACAAATGTATGCCATGTTATCTATTTAAAAAATAGCAAATAAGCAACATTTTTATAACATCAGAGATGTGTGTTCGATTGACCAAATTTGTTTGTGTGTGAATGTGCAAAACAAAGTTGATATTAATCTACAGTAGATATGAGTTTATTCCACCACCCATTACCCCTTTTCTTTCTTTTCTCTCCCTCCCTGTTCATCTTTCTAGCTCATTTTATCTCTTTCTCTTGATTTTTTCCTCCCTCTTTCTCCCTCCCCTTTCTCTCTTTCTCTCTTTCTCTTTCTCTCTTTCCCTTTCTCTCTTTCTCTCTTTCCCTTTCCCTTTCTCTCTTTCTCTATATCTCTTTCCCTGTCTCTCGTTCTGTCTGTTTCTCTTTTCCTCCTTTCTCTCTTCCTCTCTTTCTCACTTTATCTTTCTCTCTATCTTTCTTTCTCTTCCTCTCTCCCTTCCTCTTTCTCTCCTTCTCACTTCATCATTTCATCTTTCTCCCCTCCTCCCTCTTTCTCTCTCCCTCTTTCCTTCTTTATTTCTCTCTTTCTCTTTTTTTTCTATTGCTCCATCTTTCTTTTTTCCTTCCTCCTTCCTCCTTCCTCTTTCTCTCTTTCTCACATTATCTTTTTCCTTCTCTCTATTCCTCCTTCTTCCTCTTACACCTCCCTTCTCCTCCTCTCCTTCCCTCTTTTTTTAACACAAAATATGAAATCACACACACATACATATATGCACAAACACATGCACATGTTTGAAAACATGCACATCAGTTTACAACTGATTTGCATTTGATTTGCAATCATTCGCCACCATTCACAACTTTCTAGCAATACCCAACACCCTTAGGTATAATTAAAAGATTATACAAACATACAAAATATCTAATGTCATCTCTTTTCCTTTTGTCTTTCTTTTATTTGTCCTATCCAGTGTCGAGCCTTGAGAAAGCGTCTCACCCTCGCAGAGAAATCCAAAGACAGACAAGTTGAAGAACTCAAGAATGCTCAACATACCATTACTCAAATGAAGGTGAGTTTATTAACAACACGATGTAATTTATTTCCGAAAAGTTAACTAGAACGCAGACAATAGATCCGTAAACCGTGTATTCAACTGTGCGGACACAACAATGACAAGCCGGTATCAATTTCAATAGCATTACAAAGTGCATTGAAATTGGATTTGACTTAACTTTTCGAAAATATTTTATATCGTGTTTAACTAATTATTGTCAAAAAACTGTCTTAGCGGCAACCTGTTTATGGTGGCCACCTGTCTACAGTGGCTATCTAAACAAGTTCCCTCCAGATGAAAATGTGTGTTATAGAACCGATCTATAGAGGTCACCTGTCTTAAGTGGCCACTTTTTCTGTTTCCCTTGGGCGGCCACTATAGACAGGTTTGAATGTATATCTATTTAGCTGATAATACGTCACGATAACTTTTTCCAGGTGTGAAAATTTGCGTAATTATTGTCAAACCTGTCTTAGCGGCAACCTGTTTATGGTGGCCACCTGTCTACAGTGGCAATCTTAACTGGTTTCCTCAAGATGAAAAGGCGTCATATAGAACTGATCTATAGAGGTCACCTGACTTTAGTGGCCACTTGTTCTGTTTCCCTTGGGTGGCCACTATAGACAGGTTTGAATGTATGCCTATTTAGCTGATAATACGTCACAATAACTTTTTCTGGTGTGAAAATCTGCATAACTATTGTCAAACCTGTCTTAGCGGCAAGCTGTTTATGGTGGCCACCTGTCTACAGTGGCTATCTAAACAAGTTTCGTCCAGATGAAAATGTGTGTTATAGAACCAATCTATAGAGGTCACCTGTCTTTAGTGGCCACTCTTTCTGTTTCATTTTGATGGCCACTATAGACAGGTTTGAATGTATGCCTATTTAGCTGATAATACGTCACGATAACTTTTTCTGGTGTGAAAATTTGTGTAAGCTGGACATATGCACCACCAACATGTCTTTCATCCATAGATATTTATTGTGAACTCACCATTTTACTTGTATGACATTACGTCGCATTGCTGAATTGATGTGAAAAATATCATTGCTATTTTCATATTATTAAGAGTTTTTCTGCAGTTTTATGTATGGCCCATACACATGATTTTCGTTTTCATTTCTGAATTTCATTAAATTGAAAGTGAAAGTCTATTTGCCCATTTAGATCATAGGCCCAGCAGCATGTAAGCAGTGCTATAGTTCAACATTGCTCCCTTTTCAATTGAATGATTTTTGTGTTGGGTGGATAAATGATTGAATAATTCTTGCCTTATCCCAACATGGATAATAACTGATTGACAGTGCTTTACCGAGAAGCTGAGAAAAAAATCTCAGGCATTCTCGGGTAGGAATCGAACCCACGATCTCCTGATGACTAGACAGGTGTCCTACCACTAGACCACCGAGAGC
>BQKZ01001146.1:68242-81228 GCA_036244855.1 Temnopleurus reevesii | reverse complement strand
TGGGTTCGATTCCTACCCGAGAATGCCTGAGATTTTTTTCTCAGCTTTTCGGTAAAGCACTGTCAATCAGTGTTTACCCATGTTAGGATAAGGCAAGAATTATTCAATTGCTCCCTTTCTTGTTGAACACCAAACAGGGGTAGCAGCGACTACCATGTTTTAACGCCTTTTGGTGTGAAGCACCCGGGAACTGAACCCGGGACCTCATGGTCTTGAGGAGAGTATTCTAATGATAGAGCCAATAGATTGGTTAGCAACAGAAGTCAATTTCCAAAGAATGTTGAGCAAAACTGCCCAGAGTTTAGAATCGGAGAGCTATATATCTGACACAGATTGGAATTTGGAGCTCTCTTCCATCGTGAATGTGGACTAACACTGCTCCAAAGTGGTGTTGAGTGGTTAATCTAGGGGAAAAAATGCAAGCCTTTTCATTTTCCAGACCAAGTGCATTTTAGATAATTTCTCCTTCTGTTTGATGGAGAATTTTGAATCACATTGAGGATACTTTGCCCGTCTATTGATTTTCTTCCAGCTTTTTGCAAAAATAATACCTCTATTTAAACAATAATATAAAGTGTTTGGAATTAATCTTTTGCTAATGAATTAAATTCCAAATTTATAATCCTGAGCTAGTTTATTTGAAGACATTGTCACACATTAAGATTTTGTTATTTATCAAATCAAGATGTGTGACCTATGATGAAGAAACAAAGAATGCAAAAAAAGAAAGACAGTATACACACACTATGAAGATATCAAAGAAAATAGAATAAAGCGTTTACTGTTGCTTTATTACTGCATAGTATGCCTTTGTAGGTGAGATTTTTTTTCTTCATTTTACTGATTTTTAAACTTTGAACGTTGATTTTGAAACCTAATATTTTCACAGCTTAGTTTATGTACACCATTAACCATTAATGTAGCATTTAGAATCTGGCATTTCTTGAAACAAAAACATTGTTGAACAATGTCTTTACTGGGAAATTCTTAGTCGAATGCCTAAGTCAAATCTGTTGGGGCCATACAAATCTGTCCGACGACGTAGAGAATTTTGACTTAGAAGAGGCAAATAACACAGGTTTTGTATGAATTGTTCCAGAAAATCACATGGACTTGGGCAATTATTTGACATGGACAAGTTCGACTTAGGCAGAGTTGACTATACCTATTTTCAAATGAAAAGCATGCCTTTGAATAAAAAAATAGGCTAGTTCATCAGATGAGTAATAGAATAAATTTTTACGTGATATCTCAAGGACATTTGAAAGACAGAAATGGAGGGCAAAATCTGGGGTTTTTTTCATATCTACTCTTTCCATCATTTTGATTTTGCTGAAATTTATTTTTTCCCAAATCTCTTTCATATCCTCATGTGGGTGTTACTGTTTATGCAGAGACGACAGTCAGGGTAGATGATTTAAACAAGAAGCTCCTTGATTTAAATTTCTGATGGAAAGATCCGATCTTCAGATAATCTCTATAAATTAGGTCATGGAATCTCACTTGTCATTTTCATCCCACATGTCAGCGATTGAAATCTCTTCTGTCCAAGATTTGAACAGATTGAATTTTTCCATTAAATTAATTGTGACAATGCCAAAAACATTTCATTTTGTTTTTATATGCTTTCTAGATAGTTGCAGAATATCAATTTGGCATTGGCTCTCTTCATTTTCTCTCCATTTCTCTCTCTCACTCTTTTTCTTTCTCTCTCTATCTCTGTGATTTGTTTTTTTTTTGTTTTCTTTTGTGATTTGCTAAGGATTTATAAAGACAATCAGTGTTTATCCATGTTGGGATAAGGCAAGAATTATTCAATTATTTATCCACCCAACACAAAAATCATTCAATTGATAAAGAGTGTGTAGTTATGGAACTGACAATGACAAGGAAAGTTGAAACAAATCAACCTCTGATTTTCTGCAAAATGTTTTTTTAATCAAACATATTTCTTCTTTGATTACTGTCAGTGGCTTAGCCTTTTAGAAATATTTAAATTCTGATCTGCCACCCCCAATTGACATTTTAAAAACCTATAAATATGATTGTGATCAGATGGGAACTGTCGAAATTGTTGTTTTCAGATTTGTTGATTATCAGGGAAGGTATTACTGTATGGTTTCTCCTGTTTTTAATTAGATGGGGTTAGGTTCCATCTGATGTTAGTGCTAGGTTACGAAAGAAAATTGCATTGCTTGCTTCAACAAGAGATATGGTCTTAAAAGTATTTTAATATGACTATCTGAATAAAGGATCTTTAATTATTCATGAATGGAGCATGATGCGAGTGGAAATTATGTAAATGATTATTTTTAGGTATTCTGTAACGTTACAGCACCTTTCCTCTGATTTGTGATAAGATTTTCTTGCTCTTATTGCTATATTACTCACCGGAATTGAGCCAATCAGCTTGTGAAAATTCAATAGTGGCAACTTGTTTTTGCCGGAAGCAAAGTTTACATTTCATACAAGTCACTTTTGCATAGAGATGTAAAATGATAAGCATACTAAAGATCTGAAGCAGAATTTGAGGAATGTATTTTAGATCATTTGACAGACGTAGTTATAACCATAGGCAGAATTAATGTTTAATTTTATTCTGTAAGTTTTTCTAGATTGCTCACAGGAATGAATTATTTTATAGCTTCTCTCGTGGAAAGGAAACAAATTTTACAGCTTTGTTTTTCCTGATCGTTATCTGCAAAATTGAGTTTGGAAAAACTTGAATAAGCATTCTTTTAAAAATGGGTGCTTACCCATTTTTAAAAATGGAATAGTCCAACCTAGGGAAGTAGAAATATGCAATAAATGAAAGGACTCTTCCATTTGATCAGTAAATAGGTTAGGACTCGTTCATTGACCATTGGCATGGGAGCAATTTAATCTTCACATTGTTAACTGCATCCTGCAATAAAGCCACTTTTTCATGTAATGTTTTTATTCTCTGACATACGGATGTGGATTGGGATTTCTCTGGGGGCATAATAAGATATGCTTTTCGTGCATGTGTGTATCTGGGGCAGTTCTATTACAGTTTCGCAGAAATCAGTCGACCAGTCAAGTGGTATTGCGCAATCCACCTCTCGCTCACCCCAATCATTGGTCCCTCGGTGGAATTGACCCAGAAGTATATAGGTCGGGGTGACAACGGTCGCACTTACCCTTCGAGAACCAATCGCGGGCGCAACCAAGAATGGGGAAATATGGAGCAGGTGCGATGGCAGATTTGATGTTGATTGGGATGAAAATAGCAATCAGAGCATATCTGAATTAGTAGGCCAGCCAATTACCAATGAACAGGTAGAGGACGATGAAGATGGTATTGTCACGGTAACAGTCAACTGGTCTGATAAATGGATGCCACCCCTTTAGGGACTCATTTTTATCAGCCATTTCTCTCCTTCCAGTTCCAGTAAAACTGTGCCACTTTAATCCTAAAAGAATTTCCTCGGTCTAATCTCTTGCAGAAATATCTCAGGAAAGCTTGCAATTGTCTTTGATCTCTTCTCAAACTCTTTAACACAATGGTGAACTGTGTTGAAAGTATAGATTGCTTCTCCTTTCGAAAGTGGATTCATGATCTTGAAAATTTTCGGTCATTTTCCCATTGTTTTTACTTAATTTTTATGGGCAATGGCAGATTTGATGAAAGTAGTAATCAGAGCGTATCTGAATTGGTAGGCCAGCCAATAACCAACGAACAGGTAGAGGGATAGTGAAGATGGTATTGTCATGGTAACAATTGGTCTGATAGATGGATACCATCCCTGAGGCCCCCCCCCCCCAATAAAAAAAAAAGTGTTTGAGTGCCCAAGACTGACAATTTTTTAACAAGTCACAGTACATGCAATTAAGGAAGACATATGAAATAAACCCTGAAAACTAATTTTCAGATGTTTTAATGCTTTTTAGTTAATACTAAGTCTTCTTTCTCAAATGAAATCTGTTCCAAAATTCTTTAAAAACGAATGGGAAAAATCCATCAACACATTAAATTTTTCAAAAAGTCACTTTTAAACCATTTCTGCCTTTAGTTAACATCTTTCTCAAAGATACCATGCGCAAGTATAGCTTATCCATTGGTTTCAACTCCAATCATTGATCTACTTTACATATGTTTAGTGTGGGCTGATATGTTTTATTTCTTCTGAGAAGTCATCAAATTATTTATTGGAAATATCCCCTTTGGTAAGGATCATTATCCAATCAAATAATGTTGCCTTTAAGCCTCAAGTTGAGATAAATGTAAGTTGTTGAAATGAAATCATTTTTAACAAAGTATGGAATTAGAGCAGGTAAAGCCCATTAATTCCTTTTAAATCCACCTTTGTAGTGGTACGTAATTGAACATTTGATATTTATGCAAAGTTTTAACCTACATTTAAGTTGGTTTCTCTGAAGGAGGAATAAATAGGGCACAGCTAATAGAAACTGTGCCAAGTATTAGTTCTGTTCTACTAAGCAATTCGGTCTTCATGGAATAATTATTAGAGCTAACATTAACACACTAATTGTGTTAATCATGTTCGATGAGTGTAGCTTAATCTACTTCTTGTGGTAAGAAATAGAATATAGGCTTCAATTTTTTTCTGTGTTAATAGCGAGATTAAAAGATAAAGGGAATATGGAAGAAGTGATGAATTGTATCTTCTCTAACATCTTTCCAAAGTGATAAAGTTCATCTCAATATATCATATTATAGAATTTGATTTATAGTGGTCGGAGGGGGCAGTTGGAGGGTGTTTTTCAGAATGAAATATGCCGTTTCTTGGTAGTGTTTTTGAATTGGACTACTCCATTCTACTTTTTCATGGGGAGGTTCAAACTGGGGTTTCTGTGATACTCTTTGGTGTCCTTTTTTATGAAATGTTGGTGACATTTCCTTACCCCCAGAAATAGGTAGCACACATCGTTATTGGGGGTTCTATGTCAAGAGCCCCCTAGGGGTCTTTGTCCAACCATCGACCCACCAAGAGCTGGCTTCCATTTCAGCTAAGAAGCTTTATGCCGCAAGGCAACCTTTTTTTCCTCATTCTGTCACTCCTTCCCTCCCCCTTCCTTCTCTCTTTCCCACACGACCAAGCTCATAGCTCGCCTTCTCCCGCCGTCAGCCGAAAACTGTTTCAGAGGCTTTCGTTAAAAACGTGTTAACTAGTTCAAGTGCCTACCAGGCAAACACCCTGAATGAAGAGTGAACTGGTCCCAGGAGGGCTGTCCACACTATCCCGAGTTTCGGTATTCACTCAATAATTCTGATCAGTGTAAAGTAGCCAGATCAGGACTAGCTTGAGCTAATTTGTACTGAACATGCAATTAGTGAGCAAATTCAACAGAAAATATTCGGATGGACAAATCCTGGACATCTTCAATTATCTGGCAAATAGTGAGCTATGTAACTAAAAAAATTGCTCACTAATTCACACATTGATGAGCAGCCTTTGGTTGTAAGTTTGGCCCATGCTAATCTTGGCATTGACGCTATATAAGGCGAAAAGCATGTAGCACATTCGTAGTTTTCTCCCAGTTCATGATTATTCAAATAAAGGTGACTTTGGTCAAATTCAAGCTAAATTTCTAAGAAGATCTTTGATTACATTAGCTTGTGCCTTCTGAGTCAGTGCAGACATGGCTGTTGACTTCAGTATGAGCTCAACAAGATGATTGCTTCTAACTCGGACATTGCAGACAGGGCCGTTGAATCTTTAGATAATTTGCAAAGACGGCTAAAGGGGCTAAAAACCCAAGATCGGGGAAACTCGGGATAGATGGTACCTTGCCAACAGGTGAATTCAATTGGACAATTCCATTCCTCAAAACTGGGATGAATATCCGCCACATCAGATGTTGGAGGGGCAACCAACGATTGCTTTTAATGGCCATTGAACTCTGGTACGGGATTCACAGCTATATCCTAAGTGGCGTCCCTAAAATGGGTTAATGAGCCACGTTTTGGCCCTTCTCATGAATTTTAATTAAGCATCATTGAGATCTTTATAGAAGATTTTTGCATCTTGCTGCAAGGAATATCCAGATAGTATCACCCCTGATATGTGTATACTTGTCGTGACTTTCAATAGATTTCTCCTTTATATATTTATTCAGTATGTCAAAACTAGCACCTTAATGTAATGCACCCAGGTTCTCTTGTGATTTCTGTGAATGCATTTGATGAAGTTGCTTGTCAGGGTATCTTTATACTGTATAGCTAATATCTTACAGATATTTTCGAAATTTTAGACCAGTTCACACATTGGCACGTTGTTATTTTCACTTTTTTTGACAGCATTTGTACAAATATGAATGTGCATTATACAGAGTGGAAACTATCGCTGGACCAAGACGCGGATTTCGCGAAAATAAAACCACTGCATACATTTCAGGTAGTATAGTACTCTTTCTATCCCTAGGCTCTTTTTCCAATTGAACAAATCCATAATTTTTCTTCATATTTTCCCTGCCATATCAGACATTTTAGGGACAATCTTCATTTAATGTCAGTGGACATTGAACTCTGGTACAGGATTCACAGCTCTATCCTAAGTGGCGTCCCTAAAATGGGTTAATGAGCCACGTTTTGGCCCTTCTCATGAATTTTGATTAAGCATCATTGAGATCTAGATAGGAAGATCTATTTGAGGCCACCTTCGATACCTGCATACTTGTGGCGTTCAAGATATAGTATCCTTTCATATTCTTTCTCTTCTCTTCTCTTATATTTTTTTCAGTATGTCATAGCTGGCACCGAGATGGTAATACACCCAGGCACTCTGTTATGCTTTCTTTGAATGCATTTGATTAAGTTGCTGGTCAGGGTATATCATAATTCTCTCTCTATCCTTAGGCTCTCTTTCCAATTGAACAAATTCATTATTTTTCTTCATATTTTCCTTCTCGATCCGCGTTTACTAGGTAACTTCAGGTCATGTACCTTAAAAAAAAAAGAAAATCAGCTATTCACACTTCTGCAGAAATGAGTGAAGAAAGAGAGAAAAACATGTGTGGTTTTGACGGCAAACCTGGAGGGAGAAAAAAAATCAGATGGAGAAGCGGTATCAAGATTGGTGTCATATTAGGACGGCTTTTGAGCGAACACGATCGAGGTTCAGTGAACGGGAGCCAAGAGGGAAAGAAGGGTCCTTGTTTTGGCAAATAATTCCCAGAGCGAGTCATTCGGTATGCTTGAGGATGCGCGGAAAGTTGACCGTCAGTTCAGTGGCATCTGGGATGCCTCCTCATGGCAGATTGGAGTCATTTGCATCATTTATATTTCTTTTCCCTTGTAACTTCAAATCTTTGGTCGCATGAATGTGTGAATATGTCAAACAGAGCTTTATTATGAGCAATAATTTCTGATCATTCTTGTTTTCACAACAGACTCTTGCATCACTTGTGAACGCTGTTTAAAAAGTGGAGGGAGAAAACTTTTTCTTTAGTTATTTGAATCATTCATATTTTTTCCCCTTGTAACTTCAAATCTCTGCTTGCGGGAATGCGTAAATATGTCATACAGAGATGTGATGTGATTTAATGATTTCTGATCATTCTCGTTTTAAAAATTGTTAAAACTGACTCATCCATCACTTGTGAATAGTGTTTAAAAAGTGAAGAGCGACAATTCTTTGATTTTAATATGAATTGAATAAAGTGGCAGTTTTCTTTGGCGCTGCAGTTTGCAGAAAATAATCCTTTACCAAATGAACAATTTGTTCATCTTACTTATCTTCATTCACTGATAGCACATTAATGTCTTATTGAAGATCCCTTTAAAATCTTACATTTTTAGTTACTTGGACTTGAATTATGTGAATTCGCAGTTGGTGGACACCATTATTTTTCTGAGCCAGTTCAATGGAGATAAGAATTGACTCCTAGCTGACACCAAGCAGAGTTAGATTCTCCTCTATGGATTAGGAATGCAGCTTTTAAATTATTTTCCAGGTGCTAATCTGGAAATGTGAGATAACATCTCACATATTTAGTTAATTTGCCTGTGATTTGAATAATAATTTTTAGTTGATGTCGAACAGTTTTGAGTCAAACTCCTAGTGTTGACTTTTAGCTGACACTAATCTGATTTAGATTCTCCTCTTTTGATTATGAGTGCAGCTTTGAAATTATTTTCCAGGTGCTAATCTGGAAATGTGAGATAACACCTCACATATTTAGTTAATTTGACTTGAATTTAAAAGATAAGTATTCAGTTGATGTCACATGGTTCTGAGTCAAACTCCTAAAGTTGACTCCTACCTGACATCAAGCAGAGTCAGATTCTCCGCTGGAGATTAGGAGTGCAGCTTTGAATTATTTTCCAGGTGCTAATCTGGAAATATCCTCTTGAACTCATACGGAAAGGAAGACGATGCATTGCAGAGGTTCATTGATTGAAACAACATTTGAATCAAATTATAGAGAATATTTACAGAAACAAGTTCATCCGCTCTCCCTCAAATGTACTGGGGAAATCTAAATGCTTTTTTAAAAAATGCAATAGTACTATCCTTAATTGAGCTGATCATCATAATTTTTGTGATTTTGATAGAAGCAGGGCTTTTCTCGGCTGGACTTTTTATTCAAATTTCCTTTGAAATATCAGATTGTAAGTTGTGCAATCTTTCTAGTCGATTTGGCATGAAATCTATGTGATTTCCATCTCCAGATTTTCTGCTGGTCGCCAATGCTATCATGAAGGAAGGAATGATTTTAGATTGATCTATTATTGAAGAAGTGCATATTTCCTCCCATTCTGCTGCTGTCCTCTTTACTTTCTTGTCAGAAGTGTCTAAAATGTGATGAAGTTGTCGATGGCACCGATCATATACTCCTCACAGATACCCTGCAGGCTATGTCCCATTCCTCTAATTGCAACATGCCGCATGGCTCTTTTGAAAAGTTATGCAATTTTCCATGCGATTGATCATGAAGTTTACTTCATGGCTCATCAAAATTTGTTTTAGTCCCTCAATTTTTTTATCGAATATTGAGAAGAATCATAGGCGCTTTCTCTCATCTCATCAGAAGTGACCTCTATATCTAGGAAAGTTCTAGATCGAGCAGATAATTGTTACTTTTCTGCTTTTGATTATTGAAAGTAAGATTTTTTCTGGAATGTAGTGTAATAGGAAGATTTCATAACACTTTTTCAAGCTGTGTCATAATCTTTCCCTGCAAGTGGTGTAGAGTCTACTTTCTCCCTTTCACAAAAATTTCAGGCCCTCAATTGTACAGAATATTGAGAAGGACAATTGTAGTCCCCCCCCCCCTCCTTCGTGCTGCCCCTCTTCCCCCCTCCTGTATCTTGTCAGAAGTGTCCTAAATGTAGTGGAGTTCTCGATGGCACCGATCATTACTCGTCACAGATACTCTGCGGGCTATGTCCCATTTCTCTAATACCCCATTCATATTGGGCTGAAACACCGCTACAGTCGCGGGACAGTCCCGCGACTGTAGCGGAGTTGGCTTCAGTATGAATGTTCCAGACCCGCTATAAACTATCCCGGGATAACACCGCTCCGCTATAACTCCGCAACAAATTGTCTCGCTCAAACCCTAGTAACAGCACCGAGACAGTCCCGGGACAGAAGCGAGATGCCTTCACTATGAATACACTCCGCTATAACTTCGCTATAACTCCGCGATAAAGCACGTGGGGTTTGTTTACTTTGAATGTTCGCTCCGCAATTGGGTATACATGAAATACAAATAAAGCAATTTATGGATTTAAATTAATTTTATTATTATTTAAATATTATATTTTACAGAAATGAAATATTTTCATACATTTTTGGGGGTTTTTTTTCCAAAAATTATTATTTTTTTCAAATAATAAAAAAAGAAATACTGATCGAGGATCAAGCCAACACGTGTTTTGTTACGGCGGTCGTAAAAATCACCCGCTGCAGTATGAATGGGTACATGATATTTATCCCTCGACAGAAGCGGGATAACTTTTCCACTGTGAATGCATTTATAGCGGGTTTATAGCGGTGTTGCTTTCCCGCGACAGCAGCGGGATAAATTTGAAAACCAATATGAATAGGGTATAATTGCAGTATGGAACGTGGACATGGTTATGAAGTTTATAGGTCACCGAAAGGCAGGGGTGACACCAGCCACCGGGACGGAAGATGGGGCCTTTTCGGAAGAGAGTGGAAGATTGAAGGTTGTAGGAAAGAATGAAAGAGAGATGTGAAAAAAGAGAAAGAAGCTGGAATTTCAGATGTTATGTGTTATTTGTTTTCTTATCGTTTAATTACATTTGTTTTCATTGGGAAATGAAGGAAAATCAAAGGGTTTTAAACAAACATATGCAGTTAAAATTGGGGCTTTGTCCCATTTCTCTAATTGCAGCGTGGCATGGAACGTGGACATGGTTATGAAGTTTATAGGTCATCGAAAGGCAGGGGTGACACCAGCCACCGGAACGGAAGATGGGGCCTTTTCGGAAGAGAGTGGAAGATTGAAGATTGTAGGAAAGAATGAAAGAGAGAGGTGAAGAGGAGGAAGAAGCTGACTTTATACAGGGATAGAAATAAAAATGCTTGGTTTGGACAAATATATACTTCAATTCTAAATGCATTTAGAATATAAGTTTATTGAAAAGAAAGTTACGCAATATTACAAATTTCTATTTTTTTGTTATCTTATATCACATGAAATGTATCACTACAAAGAAAAAAAATACAAGATGATGGAAATATGAATTTAAATGTAACAAAACATCAATAAAATTGAGAAAAGTCTTTGGAGACGAAAGTCCAAAGAGAAGGTCATAATGGAGAAAAAAGTTTTAAAAGATTATGATGAAGAAAGAGGAGGAGTGGAGTATAAACATAAGCTGATTGCTAGAACTGTTAGGGGTAAATAATGTTTTTAAATAAACAGTAAATAAATTTTTGGACACTATATTAGTTTATTTTTATTTTTTTTATGTTGAATCACAGTGTGTATGCAGATAATTGAGTACAATAGTGAACATCTATCCGTACAATTCATTTTTAGTTCTTGTAAACCCTTGAGGAAATTTTGTGACTGTTACATTTATAGGAATTAGCTTCTATAAATGATAAAGCAAGGCTGCACTTCTTATTGTTGAGTTTTTATAATCTGCTTATTCTAAGTATTGGTTGTGTAGGTAGCCATGAGGATCTATTTTGAGGTTTAAATTGTCCATGGGAACAGAAATAGAAAGGAATATACAGAGTGTTTACTTTTACCTTGGAGTATTCCATTTCTCCAGACAGGTAGAATTTAACTAGCCCCTCCACAATTTTTTGTCCTTGCATCATACCCTCTGTTGGGGAGTCATTGAGAGTCCCTAAAATGAGAATGTACTCTTCCACAGTGTACAGTACTTTGATAGGGATATTGCCTGTTAGAGGTACATACCATTCTCTTTAGAGGGGTATTCATTTCATCAGTATAGTGTCGCCAGTGGTTGTACCATAATGTGTACCTGTGTGAATGGATCGCTTGCAGCAAAAGGGAATCCTTTCATTTTCGTTTCCGAAATTCATTTCCGACCCATTGATGGTGGGTATTTGCAGCTAAACACATTAACCTCTTTGGGCAATTGATCAGATTTAGATCCTTTTCAGCTTGTGGGTTTGACCCTGAAAGATATGCTACATAAGCTCGAGCATTTTCCATCATTGTGATTTACTACTCACATGCAGATGCTTCTTATTCATGTTATAAATGTGTTTTATTTTACCTATCCTCCCATTTTAACATGTCTCTATAAATCCCCCACTGAAAAGCATGGTAATTTCCTATAGTTAATGACTCAAATGATGCTAATAACAGTCCGGGCTTTCAACCTGACCTCTTTTAATAATTACACCCATCGTTTTCTTCGTCAGACGTGCTTCGTCTTTTCTCTCCCCCTCTCCCCGTGACTCACAATTTGTTCACGCCATATTTCACAATCCGATGATACACAGTTGCAAGTGGGCCGAACCAAGGTCTGAGATAATAACGGGTACGAAGTCTTTTCTATTTTGTCGAGTAGCATTCATTTACGGAGCATTGAGAGCCAATAAGTCGAACATCAAACTAGATCTGTGGAGAGAAAAGGGGACAGCCTGAATCAACGAGCGAGAAACTGTGACAAGCCTAATAGAATAAGATGCCTCGAGTCCATCCATCACACTCATTCCGCAATCTTTATTTGCTTAGTCTATATATGTGGCCTCTAGCCCCAGATACCATTCTATCATTCTCTCTGTCCGCTTATTCTATATCTCTGTGTGAGGGGTGCTCTGAATATGATATTTGTGTCTGGCTCATGATCCATAATTCTACCCATTGCCCCCCCCCCTTCATGTCCTCGCCCCAATTTACCCTATTTTGCTCACCATTCTATATTTTTTCCTCTTTATTCCCTTTTTTGTGAGCCTCCTCTTTTCTCTCACTCTTCTTCTTGTTTATTTTCTTCCTCTCTTTTCTTTTCTCTCTTTCTCACCCTCTTTCTATCTCTTTTCAATGCCTTCCTTCTTTCGCCCCTTCTCTTAATTTCCAGCTTCTCTTCTCCTGTCTTCTTTTCTCTTCATTCTACCTTCTTTGAAAGGTATATTACACTTATTTATACTGTATAATTATTGTAGTATATAATTAGGGGGCGTGCTTTCTGACACTCTTGCTCCCCTTTTCTCACTCCCTCGTTCTCTTTCACCTCCTCCCCCCTACTTCCTCTCTCTCTATGAAATAGATAAAAAAAAAAAGAAGAATGTGTAGTCTTCCATATTTATCGTCTAATATCCGCTGGTGAATTATCACTTCAATAGTCTATGAGTTATTTTTATACCTCTCATACTTCCATTAAAAATTGCCCACTTTTTATTTCCCAAATCTGCTCATTAAACCACTACAAACACCTTGCACATCACCATCAAGCATCCTTTACCTTCCTTCGTGATCATATCTGCATCCAGCACACGATTCCGTAGCATATATATTTATTTTAATAACCGCATACTGATATAGGTCAT
>BQKZ01001146.1:42655-67333 GCA_036244855.1 Temnopleurus reevesii | reverse complement strand
GAACGGGATATTGGACAAATTGGTTACTGGACAAAGCGGCAATTGGACGAAATGTTTATTGGACGAAATGTTTATAGACGAAGTAATGTTGGACGAAGCGCGTTTGGACGAAACGGTCATTGGACGAGATGGCATTGAACGAGATGGCAATTTACCATAAAAACAATAGAAATCAATGAGTTGATATGCAATCATATTTTGGAACGCATTGACAGCCTTGTACTATGAAAATGAATGAATTGAAGGCCCGTATCACAGCAAGATTGCATTCAAAGAGGTTCTTTTCAACACATGCTGCATGACATATATTTTGTGAAACATGAAACTTTTACAAAGAGTTTATTTATCCTTTTTTTCTCCTGTAGTTCAGTTCCCATTTATCTAATGTTTAACCTCCACTAAATATATTTGTTTTCTTCAAAATCTCTATTAGCTGTCTTTTCCCCTCTCATACTTCCACTAAAAAGCCCCACTTTTATTTCCCCCATCTGCTCATTAAGGCCACGACAATACGGATATAGGTCATCATAACAATAGAAATCAATGAATAGATATAAAATCATATTTTGGAACGCAGTGATGACCTTCTTCTTTGAAAGTAAATTGATGGATGGTCTGAATGGTATTGTAATAATATTTCATTCAAAGAGGTTCTTTTCAACACATACTGCCTAAATATATATATATTTTTTTTTTACTTTAAAATAGATTCGGACCATAATATTTCATATAGTGTAAAAAAAAGTTACTCACAGGCATCCATGTATTTAAAGATAATGACTTTTGCAAGTATTTTATTTTTATGAATGTTTAACCCTCATGGCACCCACTAAAGTGAAAATTTCTAATGGTACATGATTTGACAGAATAGGAGGCATTTTAATAGAAATGACAATATATTTCAATAGAATGTAAGTGTATTTGTTGCTATATCAGGTACCTTTGTCTTCATGCAAATGGACCTGTGGTAATATTCATACGTGCACCCAAATTTAACTGCCACTGGGCTCTGACCCCAGCTCAATTTTTTCACCTCCAGACCTGACAAGCAAAGAAATAATAGTCCTCAGCTCAAATTTTGGGGCCTCACCCCCACCTTGGCAATTTTGCGAGCTCCTGAGGAAAAGGTCAACTTTTGTGTCCTTTTTGCAATTTCTCTTTCATTTGGACCTAAAATTTTGTGCCCCTTCCACATTCCCAGGGGGTAACCTCCATAGACCCCCAACCCTTACAGTTAGAGTGTGATTGAGTCTAGTTTGCATGAGCATTGACAATATATGACAATGAAGGAAAGCTAGTACTGTGGAAAAAGAAAACCTCCGAGTGCAGCGTGATAGAAACGCGCATTCTTCTCCCAGCAGACGATCAGTAGGAATCCAGGTACAAATAGCTCTGGTGCGTAGAGACGAGACTGTGTGAATTGATGTCCCGCTCTTTGGGACACCGGGAGCAATAAAGTGGAGTTCTGCAGGCTGATTGTTAGGTGAAGAATGAGATTCCGAAGCAGTAGGGGGAGGAAGATGAGAGATTGTTTGGGTTTCGGAGCCCAGAGCTAGCTCAGTCGGCTAAATCCTCTCTCTTCTCACCAGCTACCAATCTTGGTGAGTGAGAGGACTACTCCCTCGCCGCGGTGCGCTCCGGAATCGAGGTGTGCACGCCCTCGTCTCTTTACCCCAACTAAACGATTTCTAAACGGCGGAAAGAAAAAATTGACAGGAAGTCGTGAGTGGGGATAGCATGGGGACTTAGCGCGTAAAGATCCTGGGTGTCGCGTAAAAAGACATCTCAAGCAAAAAAAAAGAAAAAAGAAAGAAAAGACATTAAAAAAGAGGGTTTGGTGTGGGTTGGCTGTACTTTGTGACGGGGCAGAAGCACTTTGTAGAACAGCCAGAGTACTTTTGGCGGCCATTCCTCCCAAACAGACTGTACTTTCCTCCAGTCATGAACTCATATGGGCACTTTCTTTGTTGCCTGCTTAAACCGGCATGGAGAAGCAAAGGTATTACCTGAGGCACTGAACCAGGTCAACCATGCCCCCAGTCCTTTTGTCCCCCAGCATACAAACAAAAAAAGAAGAGGAAAAAACCCCAAGGTAAAAAAACCGAAAAGTCCCATTGTTAGTCCCTCCGCACCCCCCTAAACTCCTAAACAATTATCAAACACAAGCCTGACATCCTAAACGCTCCCAGAGATAACATGTACACAAACAAGCTCTCTCCCAACCCTAGATTGTCTTCGTACGCCGGCATATCTAGTGCGCAACCATGCGTGTAACACGGCCTTTCACACCTGAAGTGGGTTATTTTTGTTCGTAAATCCCCTCTTGAAAGGCGCCTTTTCAAGCGAGGAACAGTCGCAAATATTTGGACACGTTTCCAATATCTCTCTCAGTACGTGGGCTGCTTAGCCGAACCGCAGCTTTTGCCCCTGTCCTCACCGATGTGGATATGCACTGGGTGTCCTCCATCCCCCCCCCCCTTTCTATCATGCCTTCTAAAACAGATAACCCCAAATCTATCTTCTCAGATTCATTCAAACATACATATCCGTCAATGAACACCCATCCCCAGTTTCTTGCCTTCTATAACCTGTCTTCTCATCTACCCCCCCCCCCCCAATATACAACTCTGTTAATGGCACCCCTCCACCACCCCCTGCCCATTTCATGGCTTCTGTAAGGCATAAACCAAAATATGTCTTCTCATCCCCCCCAAAAAAAAAATGCTACCCCTCCCCTTTCATGCCTTCTACAGCAGACAACTCCCCCTTCCATGTTTTTGATTCCCAGACCTTTCTTCTCATACTCCCCCATATATACTACTCTTTCAATGCCACCACTCCCCCACCCCAACCACCATACCCTAAGGAAGCAACCCTTGGTATTTTTGTCAGAATCTATAGAGGATCTTCTTCATCAATTATGCCCTACTTTCTCCCTGTTTCTCAAATAGACACACAGACTCTCATCATACCCTCTGTCTTGTTTACAATAGATCCTCCCAAAGCCCCTTAATCTCAGGTCATGTCCTCATCAGGTCAAATCTAGTCTCTAAATGCAGACCTTTTGTACTCTCTTTAATTAGTGCAGTCATCAACTGTATGAAGTCATGTCTGAGTTGTGACTTTAGTATAGCCTCTAGCTCACCTTCAGGTGATGGGTATGCTAGGCTTCTTGTCCTAACACTTTACTCCTAATCTTAAGCTGTCCTAAATAAACTGCCCCAGATTGAGTCTGGTTTGGCAGACTATATGAACTCTGTCTGGACAAGACATCTCACTTTGGGCAGGGAGATAACTTGATTAACCTCATCTACAAGTACAACTTGTGTCCTAAATTTAGTCCGCTTTTTCTGCTCACCTGGAAATGAAATCCAATGAAATCCAATGAAAATGTCAATGTCCAGCCTGTTTGTAAATGAAGGGGTATGTAGAGTTTAGGTCATGGATTCATTTTTAATTCCATGGTGAGGTCTTTTTAGCATGTTTGAAACATCTGAAGTGGAGCAGCACTCTAAAGATTGCTCAGTTATCAAAAATTAACATGGGTTCCTGGTGAATTTTCATCAATTTACTCTTAGATTAAGAATGATTTTTAAGATGACTGCAACATGTTCTTGGGTGTTATCAGTTTACTGCCCAATTTCTAAATGAGTCAATGCAAAAAAAAAATATGCAATTTTTTGTGAGGTCTTTCTCAAAGGGGAATCTACCCCTGGAATTATCGCCTTATTGAGTGAAAAAAATCAGATAACAAGCTGTGAAAATTTGAGCGAAATTGGACAATCTCAAATTCTGCCAAAGTCGCAGAAAGCAAGGATCCTCATCATTGACAGGGATCGTGATATCATTGACCAGTTTGAAAATTCATAACTTTTTAATGTATCTTTCTGAAATATTCATAGTTTGTTCATATGATTTTCTTCATTCAATGAGACCATGATGATTTTAGGTGTTAGTTCCCCTTTAATAAAAACAACACATGGTGAGACGCTGCCCTGGTTATGTGATAATTTTATTCTTTTAATCAAATAGCTCATACAAAAATAACATCTTTTTGATGGAAAAACTGGAGAAATTTGATTGATAAGAAATTCATGCTTTATAAAGGGAGGAAGTTTTGTGTCATATTTGATAATGATTATTAAATTTATGTAGTGTTATTATTCACTTTGATTGAATGAGTAAGGTACTGGAGATGATATGAGTTAAGATGCAATTGATACAATTTAAGAGACAAAGCTATCCAAAAGCACCTATAGAGTGCCTTAGTGGCCTTATGTAATATTTCATAATGGAATGCATGTAATTTTTTTAGAGCATGGTTCTCCATTTTTGATGAGGACTAAATACTTTGAATGCTCAAATTGATAGGAGCTGAAATACAATGTTGAAGACAAATGAAGGCAAAGGCTGATAATGAGAGCCTCAGTGGTTTCTGTGTGATACTTGATAATGGTAATGAATATTTATTTAGTGCTATTATCCATTTTGATTGAATGCTCAAGGCGCTTAAAATAATAGGAGCTGAGATACAATTTAGAAGACAAAGCAAGACAAAGGCTGATATTGAAAGCCTCTGTGGTTTTTGTGTGATATTTGATAATGATAATAAAATTCATGTCACGCTATTATCTATTTTGATTAAATGCTTAAGGTGCATGAAATAATAGTAGCTAAGATATGATTTAGATCATCAAGTTAGACAAAGGCTGATATTGAAAGCCTCTGTGGTTTTTGTGTGATACTTTGTAATGAAATTTATGTCATGCTATTATCCATTTTGATTAAATGCTTAAGGTCCTTGAGATAATAGTAATTAATGTCATCAGCAACCTTCATTCGTATGCCAAAATTACATAAAACTATACAGTGGCATCATGCATTTTAAGTAAAAGTGCTAAAGGTGCATTCATCATGACACAATTGATACAGTTAAGAAGAACATGAAAATGAACAGAGAATCATACATTAGACCTTAGAACAATAGCTTAGATTGATGAGCACATGTTTATTGTGTGTCTTCCAACCTAAATTATGTCATCAGAACACTTTCATAATACATGTACTGTTGTATGTATACTTTTCCGTGAGTAGAAAAGCTTATTTAATCACTGCCCCACCCTCTTTCGTTGATGATTGTATTACTTATTGCATAAAGTGATTTCGAACCGATTTCAGGTCAGAGTTTTTAAACACATTTCTAGTTTCGCTTGATGAACATATGATTTGTATTTATTGTCTTGTCTCTTATGTTAGTTTTGTTCGAGCTTTTTTCCTTCTCTCTGCAATACCAGGATGTGAGCTTTCTCTGTGGGCAATTAGAGTCCATTAAAAGTACATTTACATCACCAAAGTACAGACAAATTGATGATGCACTAATATTAGAGTCAAGTACTTTTGTTTGATGACAAAATGAAATTATTTCTTTTGTGGTTTTGGCTTGTGTTCCTGGTAACACTTGACCTGGTTTTGCTTTCCAGGTTAGTTTTGGGGGATAGGATTAAGATATTTTCTATATAAACAGGAAATATTCTCTTATGAAATAAAGGGATAAATATCAAATTAGAGGTTGATTACCTTTTGAAGAGGTCCAGTGACAATGAATAGGGCTTAAAAGTGCAAATCATGTGATGTACTTATTCAAGTGATTTTACCTTGGAAATAGAGTCCCTCTGTAGACACTTTATTCCCTCAAGGTATCAATGGTATAGTCCAATCATAATTGACTCTATACATGAACCAGACTGTACCAATGCGTAAATGGGGGTGATGTGCAATATTATCCATGCTTTTTTGTATCTAATCTTCTTTTTTTCAAAGGAAGTTCATAGAGGATGAAATGGCATGTTTGTCAGTGGTATCAATAAAAATAAGGAAATTAGCATTGATAATCATGAAATCTCCGCCCCGCATTCATAATTATGCCCCCACAAACTGTCCAGAATGTGTTTTCTTAAGATATCGGTTGACTTGCAAACATAAATTTAATTTAAAGAGTTTGTTATGACTGAACCATGAATAGATATTGCCTGAGAGGAAACAAATTTATGTATTGGAAGAAGGAAATGACCCATGAAAATAACAAGCATGACGCTCACAATAGATTTGTGGAGATATAATTCTGCCCCAGAACTTTATTGTTTGGGAAATTTTTTGTTGATCTTTTAATAATGAAAATTCCTGACTTTTTCATGTTTACAATCTCTCCATGCTTCTGATGATACACCTTTAGCGTGTCCCTCCTGAAATTAGCGGGCTCTAGAGTGCTTCAAGCCAGCAGCAGAGATGCCAACCCCTATTTGTTTTCCTTATGTTTTATATCCTCTTTCGCTTCTTTAGGGGGTACTAAGATATATCAATGTCTATAAATGCAGAGCATTATCATACCATAATGTATCACACCTATCTCTCCATGGAAAATATTTAATTTCCAGTACTGTTTATTTAGTATCCTCATTTAACAGAACGAATTCATAATGCACCAAATTCATCCTGCATGACGCGATGAAGTAGAGAATAGAGAATATTCATAATGATGAACGGCTTTTATATAGCGCTTATCAACTCTTCATGAGATTCCCTAAGCGCTCTACAATTGCAACATTATTACCCTGGCTTTAGCCTGTCAGCCACCATGCAGCGCACTTGGCGTTACAAGGAATAAATATTCATACCAGGTATGCCCATTCACTACGCCTGGGTTGAGTCCAGCACAATGTGGATGAATTTCTTGCTGAAGGAAATTAACGCCCTGGGTGGGACTCGAACCTACGACCCCCTAGTTGAAAGGCGAGAGTCATGACCACTACACCACGGCGCTTCCACTGAGAACACTCAGAGAAAGTTGGAAAGAAAGAAAAAGCATGTCAATGCATTAGTAGTAAAGTTGAAGCAAAATAGAGCAACCACTTTATTTAACTCAGCAGACATGCAAACTAAAATCATATTCTTTTAAGTCTCATTTTTTTTGTTTCATACATATATGGTGGAATCAATGCATTCAGAACCTAACTGCCATTTTATTCAGATATAATTATTTATCATTGACCCCCAAAATTGCTTTTGGTACACAAAGAAATAAAGAAAAATTTGTTAAATAAAATGGATTAATTATCTATATCAATCAGGTAAAAAGGTGAATACGCTATGGTATCTTCATGCTCTGAATAAAAACTGACATCCATTTATGTCGATAGGCAAGAAAATACAATTTTTGGTTTGCATCTATGCTCTCCATTTTGCAAGATATCGCTGTGCAACAGTAGTTGCAATAACAATAGAAATGGTAGTAATAGGGATAGTAATAACGGTTATGATCATAATGATGGTTAACATAAAGCAAAATAAACCTCAGACATCAACATGCTCAAGTAAAGTTTTGGTAAAAGCGACTATTTTTATCGTCAAATTTTGTCTTCAAATCTATATAAAAATGAAATATAGTATCATGAACATGGTGCACAAACGATTGTGCAAAAAATGAACGATTTTTGGAAAAGTTATAAACTAAAATGTGCAAAATATTTCAGTGTCGTCAGTGTCGTGTCCCCCGACACTAATTTGATATTTTTTTTCTTGATAAAGGATAAATTCTCATGCACAGAATTGGATGAAAATTGTAGAATTTTTTTGTTGTGTATACCTTTCTATCATTCTATTCTAATCTCGGATATAACTTTGTATATGTCCGATAACAAGCAAAATATTGTTATAAACCAAGAGTGGGCGCTAAATATGATTTAATAGTCAATTTCAAATTTTCAAAAGAATTAGTTTGTTAAAAAAATATGCTATGGTCTCAAAATGTGTATAAGAATTACATATCATGATAAATATTCAAAAATTCACATTTCTTAATCTTTACCAAAACTATACTTGGGCTTAAAGAGAATGGAGAGGGAAAAAACAGTGAATNTCACAATAGATTTGTGGAGATATAATTCTGCCCCAGAACTTTGTTTGGGAAATTTATTGTTGATCTTTTGATAATGAAAATTCCTGACTTTTTCATATTTAACAATCTCTGCATGCTTCTGATGATACTCCTTTAGCGTGTCCCTCCTGAAATGAGTGGGCTCTAGAGTGCTTCAAGCTAGCAGCAGAAATGCCAATCTATATTTGTTTTCCTTATGTTTTATATCGTCTTTAGCTTCTTTAGGGGGTACTAAGATATATCAATGTCTATAAATGCAGAGCATTATCATACCATAATGTATTGCGCCTATCTCCATGGAAAATATTTAACTTCCAGTACGGTATATTTAGGATCCTCATTTAACAGAACAAATTTATAATGCACCAAATTCATCCTGCATGACGCGATGCAGTCGAGAATAGAGAACACTCATAGTAGTGAAGTTGAAGCATAATAGAGCAACCACTTTATTTAACTCAGCAGACTTGCAAACTAAAAATCATATTCTTTTTAAGTCTCTTTTTTTTTGCTTCATACATTTATGGAGGAATCAATGCATTCAGAACCAAACTGCCATTTTATTCAGATATAATAATTATTTATCATTGACCCAACAAATTGCTTGTGGAGTGCACAAAGAAATAAGAAATAATTGCTAAATAATATGGATTAATTATTTATATCAACCGGGTAAAAAGGTGAATATACAATGGTAACTTCATGCTCTGAATAAAAACGGACATCCATTTATGTCGAAAGGCAAGAAAATACAATCTTTGGTTTGCATCTATGCTCTCCTTTTTTTCAAGATATTGCTGTGCAATAGTTGTGCAATAATAATGGCGGTGACAGGGATAGTAATAATGGTAATGATCATAATGGTGATTAACATAAAGGAAAATAAACCTCAGACATTAACATGCTTTTAAGAGAATGGAGAGAGGGGG
Source organism: Temnopleurus reevesii (assembly GCA_036244855.1). Classification (NCBI taxonomy): domain Eukaryota; kingdom Metazoa; phylum Echinodermata; class Echinoidea; order Temnopleuroida; family Temnopleuridae; genus Temnopleurus; species Temnopleurus reevesii. The sequence continues at coordinate 58,471 of BQKZ01001146.1, read as the reverse complement.
GAAGAGTGAATTGTGAAAGTTTTGAGCGAAATTGGTTTATCTGTTAAAAATATTAATTCTCAAATATGATTATTCTCTATTATTGGGATTTTCAAATTAGCAAGTCTTGACCCTGTGCAGCTATGACCCCATGAACATGAGCCTGTTATGCCTGCCTGAGGTTTTACATAAATGCAAAGAAAGCCTTTCGCTGGCAACATTTTTGGACAATCTGAGGTAGTCCAGATATTTCTGGTGTGAATGAACAGAGGACTTGGACTTCAAATTTTTGCACACAAGATGTCACATAAACGATGTATTGTGCAGCAGGGCTCCCTGGTAGAACAGGCCTAGTCGGCTTGAATGGGACTACCCTGCTTTTTTAAAATAAGACAATAAATAAATATATAAAAAATAAGTAAAAAAAAAAAAGATACACAGAAAATTAGCTGAAAAGCCAGAAAACAATGAACATTTTCATGGAGAGACAAGAAAAAGAAGGTAGAGAAATGAAAATAATGCATAGCATCAGGAGAGATAAGAAAAAGAGGAAAAGAAAGAACAAAGGGAAAGTATAAAAAGAAAGAATGAATAACATAAGGGAAGGCAAAAAAAAGAAGGTGAAGCCACTTGAAAAGTGAATATCAATAGATCCGCATTTAAGGTGCAGTGAATTTATAAAAGGAGGTTTAAATGCTGACCCATTCCTTGGTGTAAATGCACAAGATTGCATGACCAGTGCTTACCCTTTTTTATGGATTTTGACATAAACTTTTCAGATTATTTTTTTTTTCAATCAACCTAATTTTTCTCAAAAAGCATCTAGAATTGATCAAGATTTTAAAGTTTGGCAACTTTTTCTCAAGAAAAAAAATATAAGTGATGCTTAAAAAAAAAATTGGAAGACAGTGAGATTGTATTACTGTCATCTTTAATGAGTAGTGATATAACCATAATGATGAGTGAATACAAGGACATGATTAACTTGGATATATATAACTAAGTTATGACACATATAATCAGGACCTTTTTTCCCTACTGTTCTGGCACCCAATTGACAAATGAACTTTAGAGTATTAGGATTACTTAAACCCCCAAATCCAGTATTTGTATAACATTGTCCACATGAGTGCATATTTGTTAACACCTACTGGTACTGGCCCAGAATGTTGGTCTACCAGGTCAAAATAGCAGCGTACTAGCCCAGAAATTTGGTGTACCTGACGAGAGCAGTCGCATTCTCCCGAGAATGGTCACAATCTGGTGGAGAAATGTCGCGTACTGGGCGAGGAGCGGCAAACTAACCGAGTGGCACAAAGCAGAATAGGCGAATGATGCAATTTCTGGGGCAAAACTTGGCCCAGGACAGATGGATTGCTTAGCAAATAGAGGTTAATGTTCAGCCAACCCCTTGAACCTTGCCCTACTTTCCCCGTAACTGTGTGTATTGTACAATACGTGCCACATAGTCCCTCCATGCTGAATAAGCAGCCACCCCTATGGATGTAGTGGAACCGCCTGGCTTTGTGCAGGTTTGCCCACAGCTATCAGACGAGTTCATTACAAAGAGAGGGAAGTTGAAGTTTTCATGACTGAAGCAAGGGACAGGTCTTTATCTGGGTCAGTATGCACAGCAGCATGCCTGCTGTTAGGGGTGCTTATCGCTCGTTAACCGCAATCCATCACACTTTAAGTCAATAATTTGTAATTACTAGACTGAAGTTAATACAGTAATTTATCTTCCCAGATATGATGGCCCGCTTATAGGTACTCCACTTTAGTATGCATACCTAGTTCCCCAAGGTAGAGGGAAGAAAGACCCCTTAATTTAAAATAGATTATTCCAATCCATTTTCCTGTCTCTTCAGATATTCTTTTCATAAGCATTGCTTTAGCATATTTATCTTGGAGAATTTATGTTTATTTCTCGGCTAAGGTTGCTTGAAGGAATGAACTAAATGGGTTATCCAGAGGCGATTAAACTCTTGAACTATGGTATTATGAAAGAACGTTTCTTGACATCAAATTTCTGCCGGAAATCGTATTATTATGGGAACACTGCATTTATGAAATATTCTGAGAGTATTACTTTAAACTAATTTACATAATATCTGCTCAAAACTTATATATGCAATGTCAAATCCATGAATTATTATGAAAGAGAATTTCATAACATGAAACTGATGTCTTATGTGTTCACCACCACATTGTGCAAACCCCAAATCTGTGATATTATGAGAGAGCATTCCATAACTCTCGGCAATGCTACATCTGCCCACAAGTTCATTATACAACGTCATACCTGTGAAAGAGCATTTCTTAACATCTAGTTTATGTCATATGCAGATAGATAGTTGCCCTCCCACAAGTTCATTATACAAGTCATTACACAAGACAAATATTTCTGAAATATTGCGAAAGAATATTTCCCATTTTCAAATTCGCCTAAAGTTCAACTCATCACTTTATACAAAGTCCAAATAGTGTAGATAAAATGCTAATTGTGAAAATATCATTTTCTTCTGAAGTTAGGTCAATTATGAAATGTATTTCATTATACAAGTCATTACACATCAAAATTTCTGAAATATTGCGAAAGAATATTTCTGATTTCAAATTCGCCTAAGTTCAACTCACAATCACTTTCTACAAAGTCCAAATAGTGTACATAAAATGCTAATTGTGAAAATATCATTTTCTTCTGAAGTTAGGTCAATTATGAAATGTATTTCATAACAACAGTAATGTGTGGTTTCACTATAAAGGAATTTGGATACAGGAAAGTATATTTAGATTTAAGTGATTTTGAAGTAGGATGTATATAGAACATCCCCTGTATTAAACTAATATTGGGAATTGATTTATCATTTTCTTATTAAAAATAATTAATTGTATAGCAAATACACTAAAACTGAATTGAATGAACTTATATCATGATTAGAAATTATCTAATTTGACACCTAATTGATGTACGATTTATTAACTCTACTCAACAAAAATGTTCTCAACAAATTTGCCCCTGTTATTAGAATTTTGGTAATTCAAATGTCAAAGGTGTCACAATTAAGACAAGTTGATAGCAATTTTTTTATTATAATAATAATAACAATTTTTTTTTTTTTAATTCTATATCCGAAATAATATGATGTTTCATGTTGAGTGCAATATTTAATGCCAAATCATCTCAAAATCCTCCTGATATCTCTATTATTGATAATATCTATACATTTTTTTTTAAATACACTGGTTTATTGATGACTGACCTCCATAATTCCATGGATATATCAGCTATATCCATGGTGATTCCCATTGACTTTGTGTAGGGTTTACGCGGTTCCAGTAGTCAATGGGCTAAAGAAAAGTATAGTTGTTTTCTAACCCAGAAAATTAAAGGGAAACTACATCCAGACATTGATGTGCACTCAGTGGATGAAGAAAAATACAGTGGTCAATCTGTGAAAATTTGAGCAAAATCCGACAATCCATTCAAATGTTATGAATTTTCAAAGTTGTGATTTAAACCCCTCATGGGCTCCTCAAATTGGCAATGTACAGGCACAAAATGGCTGACAACATGGAGAACTCTCCATTCANAGAAAGTAAAAACTACGACGAAAAACAATAATTATAAGAAATGAATTAAGGGAAGCTGAAAATAATAGGAAATAAATAAGAGAAATAGAAATAGAACGAAATATTAGTATTAAGATGGATAAGTGTTATAAATGGATGAATAATTATTAATAAATTATGAATGTTAAAAGAAAAAGATTATTTCATTTATTTGTACTCCTATGCCTATCAGGAGTGGTTGAAAACCTTTCTTGAAATCTCTTTATAATTGTTAAAAAATAGGATTGATATATGTTTTTGACTTATCGCAGTCATGACCTTTTTTTCTTTTTTTTTTTACAGGTGAATTGACTTGTATGTCATGAATCGTTTTTTATCAAATTCTATTCAGCGGGGAACGAAGCCTGCAATATAGAGTGATTATATTGATCATTCATTCTATTTATTGAAGTGTTTATTTATTAATTCATACAGGCTTTCCCTCTTCATATAAAGGAACGATCACAATGTCACATATTTTTGTGTCAAAACCTTCCACGAATTCTCTCGCAAAATATCAGGAAAACAGATATCTCAACCTGGCAATTCACACAAATCTGATGGAACCCAATCCAACAATCCAACGGAGCGTATGCGTCTGCGAGATCCTTTTCCTAGAAACGCATGATTTACATAGTGCGGTGCCACCGAGCGTGCGGCGAGATGTTGACGCTAGCGCACTGTTCACCTAGTTAAGTATGAACCCTGGCTGTAGATTGGTGAACTGTTTGGCCTCCCTTCCACGGTCCAGCGTGAACCCGTGCCCCACTTCCCTCGACCCCGTCTTGGAAGTGACCTACATTCAATGTTCCTGTTCAGGTGAGCAGCGAGGGAGAGTCAAGACCAAGCTCAATGCCCAATTAAGACCAACAAATGAGTGACGCGGCTTTTAATGCTGCAAGGACATCTCATACACGTCATTCTTTGTTCGTCGCGACTCCCAAACTCGATCTCGTTAATAGCCTTGATTACTTCATGCAGTCATTTATGGGGAGTTTTCGTGTGCGGTTGAGTACGTTTCACAGACTCATGAATGTCCAACCCACGGGAAGTGCGTATGTTGCTGCATTGACTTACTGCTAAGATTAATGATGTAAACCCATTGACTACTGAATTCTGTCATTCCCATAGAATTTGTGCAGTGACCTCCCGTTTCCAGAAGTCAATGGGTCAATAGAGAATAGGTGATGTAAGAAATCTAGCAATAATTACATTTAGTCTCTGGAACAAGTATCAATTTGTACCGAAGAATACTAACACTGTTAACAGGCATTTATGACGAGAAATAGATGTCTGTTAATTGAAGATAGTTTTCAGTATAGATATATCTTGTTCTCTTCCATGTAACACAAAGCATTGAACATATTTGATAATCTCCTGATAGTTGTAGAAGCAATAAGTAATTATATTATTATATTATATCGGGTAGTACAAAACCCTTTTTTCATAAGTTCAGCTAATAAAGAGAATATAAAAGCTATATAGATAATTAGAACTATACAGTTCACAGCTGAGCAATTCTACACAATGGTGCAACCAATTTTGCATCAAGACTCAGAAAACTTTTATTGTCAAGTTGCACTGAATAGTTCCATTGTTGAATTTGGGCTATTTTTAGATTTCTTAAAGAGAAAAAAAAATACAGATGAATTATATTCATGAGGTGCAGCTGACTATTCAAGGCTTGGACTGGAGCAAAGCAAATCCAAATTAAAAAAAAAATAAATAAGAAAGGTATAAATAATTCAATGATAGTTCAAGAGATATGACATATGTCATGCAATTCTCTGCAAGTAGTTATATCTTATTGTTTTCAAAAGATTCCAATCCTGTAATGCAGAGGTGCAGATTGCATATTTGTTTTTAATATGCATAATGGGTTAAACGAATTCCAAAAAAAAGTTGATAACAATTAACCTTATCTCTTCCTTAGGAATGAAGAGATTTTATTCCTTGCGATCTTAAGAGATTTTTTGTCTTATTATTATGATCTTCTTGTTGTTGAGAGCTCGCAAATGACAGAACACCGTAACAATTTAATGGTCAATATTAACACATCTAAAATATTTTTCTGACCCAGGGATGGGGGGGGGGGGGGGTATTTCACGCATATGTATGTATCAATCGGTGAATCAGTGCATATTTATAATTTGTATTTCTTTCTGCTATTTTTGGAGAAGCGTTCCATCAACGACGCATGTGACGTGGTATAATCACAAAGGGAACCTGTTTATCCATGTTTATTCATTGTGTAAATACTGTTCTAGAAATTAGGTGCATCAACTATTCATGCCCCGTGCTTCTTTGTGTAGTACCCTCTTAGGGATTGTACATCACAAACAAACATCAATTTCAAATGTCAATGTGTTATAGCCATGAGCTATATATCAATTTTGTGGAGATTTAAGTGTGACAGTGGTAAACAATAAAACCAGAACTCGGAGATGAGGCGCTTTTGCGAATTCCTCCACCGAGAGTTGGATTCGTCGAATTGTCAATCGGGGAAATGGAGTGGCGATTTCTGCATATCATCCTCTTTTCGGATATCTGTGTCAATTGCTTTAATTTTTTGTAGGAAATAATTTTAGGCGAGAGTGAGCAGGATGAGAAGAGGTGGAGTGGAGGTCATTTGGTTAAAAAGTAGGTCAGGTGAGGCTAGGTTGGCCAGTTGTAGCGTGGACGCAACACGCCAGCGCCTATTCTTGGGTTCAGGAGTAGGTTAGTACGGCCAGCTCAAAACTAGGGTACCCTTGCTCCTGTCACTTTAGGAGTCACGCAGAGGTCAGCCGTGGCCTACTTGCCCTCTTTGTTGCCCAGTTTTCATTCACCTTCGGTAATCGTTGCCCTTGGTTACCACGCTTAAGTGTGCCGCTTTAAAACATCATCCCTCCCGGTAGCATCCCCCATTGACTGCCGCTAGCTCTTCCCACACTCTCCCTCCTCTTCTGGTCAATCGTGATGAATCTCGCTGCTTCTCTTGGCGCCACTCGTTGGCATTAAACGGTCGGCCATTGCAAGTTGAGTTAATAATAATAATAATCATCCATCATGTATACATTGCCAGTCAACGCTCTATGTCTTGGCTGGATCGACAAAGCACTACCAGCAAGGGGAGATAGAATAACACCGTGGCTGCTTTATTGCGACCACCAGGGATTTCTTTTGTGCTAACGATGATTGTTATTCCAACGCCATATGCTTCGGATAGTCTCGTTTGCAGCAGCCTTGAAAATTTGACACTGGCGGCATAAAATGGCTACAAATCTTAAGAGAATTATTTCAATATTTTGAGAAAGATATAGGTTGTAGGGGAACAAGGTATAACCTCTTTTTATTTTCAGTTGATACAAGGGTTCTAGGTCAGGGCTGTGAACCTACTTCCCGTGGCTATTTGCATTAACCAACGAGTATTTTCTCAAAATACTGTCAAGTACTGCTCTAGAAATGAGCTTCATTAGTCTAATTGTCGTTATTTTCCGTCAAGCCCAACATGCACATGAGAATCTATCAAGGCATGCGATTGTAAATGCTGCCTTATTTAATCAGCGCATCTGCGTTCGTCCCCGGAGTGGCACGTAAATGGAAATAAAGTCCCTCGGTTGAACATGACAAAAATCAGGCCATCAGATTTTCTGTTATTTGTCATTGACATTAGCTTGTCCCTCAATAATGAAACATCCCTCTCAGCTGAGTGGACCGTGCCATCTATCAGGTACCTTGGGTGCTTTCCCTTGACAGTACTGCACTCAACCACCAAAGGAAGTAACTCAGATAATTTCAAATTTGAATTTTCTCTTTTGTAGAGGTAAGTTTGGAATCATGACAATGATGGTGTCCAATTGAAACGTGCCATTATCATTTTCATTTACGTCTCAAGAGATTTATCTGCTATGATTTTCAGTTCATTGAAACTACTTCTACTAACAACAGAAAAGTCCAATTTGAAAAACCTCTCAGTTAATGCCTTATTGAGGTCTGTACGCCGAGAGCCTGTGTAGCTGCTAGGAGTATATCTCCATGCAGACCACTTCATTATGCATTCAGAGGGGGTAGATAATTCATCGCCGAAGTAGGTCTGAGTTCAGCGGCTGATTGAGTCACCGCACATACGAAGACTGCCTATTTACACCACACATGGATCCCTGCACGTACACACACTCCCGCTAAAACCACAGCAGTGCAAGCATAAAACCACTTAGATTGTGTGTAACGTAATACCTCGCCAGAAGGGCAAACAGTCCCACTTGGGTTCTGTGTGCTGTACATGCCTCTCCCTACTTATGAAATGGACCAGCCCATTGAATTACACTTCAAAGTGCAACCACTCATCAGTGATAGCCTCTTCTACTGGCATGGAGGGGTGGACTATTTGCAATTAAGTATGATGTTCCCGCTTGACAAAGCCAAAACGGTGCTTAGAAATTCAATCCTGCCACCTCATTGTTCAACTTCGTAGGGTTTTTATCCCTCAATTATATTTTCTCGTAGGTTATTAGCCCCCTACATGTTGACCACGAGAGTTCGATGGTTTAGCGAGCAGTGAAATTGAATCTGGTCATGCAGGTTTGGTCATGAAATTGGAAATGAAAAAGACATTTTTTCCTTTGATTGATAGTGCAAATGGTGAGGATAAAAGAAGTACTCAGCTTGGGGGCAATGCAATATTCATTGTGAGTTGGGTGCAGTGCTGGGTATGCTCTGCTCCTACTTAACATGCCACTACCCTACTGCTGGTGTGTTCCCACTTATCATTTTAGTGTTACGTGGTTAATAACTTACTGTATTTTCTCGCCACTGAGCTGTTGTTTTTAAACAATCTGATTCCATATTTCTTGTATGTATTCATTCATCAATTTTCTTTCATATTGAAATGAAAGGATGTAAGCACTTCATATACTCCATATTCTGCTGTACATTACTAATGAAGTGTTGCTCAGAATCAACTGCAACTTTGCAAATTGTAACGCGCATTTTTATTCGCACACGGTATGCGCATTTAACAAGACGCGCATGAAACAATGATTTTGATTGGCGCATTCCAATCAAATGCAACTTGCGATCAATTGCAAGTTTTGAGCAACACCCCCTAAGTATGTTTTGTATAATTTCTATTTTGACTTGGCAAATCAAATCAAAGCTGAGGACAACAATAAATTAACATAGCTATATATGCTGGAAATTTTGTGGTTTAAATTGTGTATGAAAAATAAAAAAAATTAAACAAGAAATAAAAAATTCCAACAGGTCAAACCTTTTTTTTCCAGAAATTGCAATTGAGGTCATCAAAACAATTTTTGCCTTATGTTTAAATATTACCCTATTGTATACTATGTGTGTTCCCATAAAGCGATATTTATTTGTGATACACAGCGTATATATATTGCTTATCTTTTTTTCTTTTTTTATATTTATAGTTATATTGTAGGAATATTTATTCCTTGAAATGCCAAGTGCACTAATGAAGTGGCTGCTGGGCTAAAGCCAGGGTAATAATGCTGCAATTGTAGAGCACTTAGAGAATTCTTAATAAAGAGTTGATAAGCACTATATAAAAGCTGTTCATTATTATTATTGCTTATCTTTTCATACTGCCCTACTGTAGTTATCCCACTGAGCAATTTTCACTAAAGAGGAATTACACCCAGACAATAATGTACAGTCAGTACATGAAGAACAATCAGATGAACAAACTGAAAATTTGAACAAAATCGGATTATCCGTTCAAAAGTTATGAATTTTCAAAGTTATCATTTCCACCTGTGCTGGGCATCCTTAAATTGGCAACGTATAGCCAATTAGCATAATCTGTGATGGCATACATGGAGAACTCCTCATTCACTTTGTATATGAATTTATTGCAAATGGATCAATATCATATTTCAAATGAGGAATCAACACCCTTCTTTCTGTAATGCTTGCAGAATTGATGTGGCTATAATATATTTAACTGAAAAAACATTCTGTGCCTGCACGTTTGCCAATTTAAGGAGCCCATGAGGGTTGTAAATCAAAACCTCGAAAATTCATAATTTTTTAATGATAGCAATTTGATTTCTGAGTGTAGTTCCCCTTTAATTATAGTTCACAGATTTGATCTGATTTGCCAAGTGAAAATAGAAATTATACAAAACATGCACATATAGTAATGTATAGCAGAATATAGGTGTCGTGGTCCTTGAACTTAAATCACATCATCCAGAGTGTTATACCCTATTCATATTGGTTTTCAAATTTATCCTGCTGTTGTCGCGGGAAAGCAACACCGCTATAAACCCGCTATAAATGCATTCACAGTGGAAAAGTTATCCCGCTTCTGTCGCAGGATAAATATGTACCCATTCATACTGCGGCGGGTGATTTTTACGACCTCCGTAACTAAACACGTGTTTGCTTGATCCTCGATCAGTATTTCTTTTATTATTATTTGAAAAAATAATAGTTTTTAAAACAAAAAACAAAAAAATGTATGCAAAATATTTCATTTCTGTGAAATATAATATTTAAATAATAATAAAATTGATTTAAATCCATAAGTTGCTTTATTTGTTATTTCATGTATACCCGATTGCAGAGTGAACATTCAAAGTAAACAAACCCCACATGCTTTATCGCGGAGTTATAGCGGAGTTATAGCGGAGTGTATTCATACTGAAGGCATCTCGCTTCTGTCCCGGGACTGTCTCGGTGCTGTTACTAGGGTTTGAGCGAGATAATTTGTTGCGGAGTTATAGCGGAGCGGTGTTATCCCGGGATAGTTTATAGCGGGTCTGGAGCATTCAAACTGAAGTTTGAGCCCAATATGAATGGGGTATTATTTGTGGCCTTTGGCAAGAAATTTATTCACACTAGCCTCGCTCTATAAAACTATTATGCTCTTGTGATACAGTAAAACTCAAGTTTGAGAAGGGAAAATGTTTAAAAGCTTGAATGAACAATATTACCATTATTACAATTATAGTCAGAATAAAATATGAAAATTGAAATTGAACAGAACAGCATTATTAGTAACTATACCATAAAATTTTCAGTAGAGAATATGGACCTATAAAACCTTTGGTCCATCTTGCTCTTCTTATACAACTTTCCTACTGTCTGAAACCTTACATTTTGTCTTCCCTTTGATATCCAATGAACAGTGCTTTATGGAAAATTATTACAAAGTTCTTGGAATGTGATATTTTTAGCATGTCCAAATAGAGCGCAGCATTAGTTTTTGCGTTAATTGAGGATGATCAGAGTTAAATTATTGTATTAAAGAAGATTTGAGCACAGGAAGATTCTTCACTCATTTTTCTTTCAAATAGGTGTGATTCCACCATTTTGAAACCATCAAATAGCCATGCGTCCCCAACAAAAGATGTACTCAGGTGGGGAAAATGATGAAATCAACCTCATCCATAATGCCGACACAGTAATAATTCCTTATGTTTAATTGTGATGCTGTTTGGAGCATGCAAACTTTACACCAACCCAGTCATGCCAGTTATATTTTCATAGCATGTTGGTGCAAGCGAACGTACTTCATGCCCCCAAAGTTAAAGATTGAAATGATAATTTTTGATCGGCCGCACTTGGGCGTGAATATCGATAAGTCCACTTGATAGAATGTCATCTGAAAGTAGCAATATGGAGCATACAACTTGTGGAAACATGTGGAAATGAGAAATTTTAAGACCCAAATAAGTTGTTATTTTCAATATTTTTAGCTATATCTTCAATAGATCTCATTGAGATGATATGAAAATTTGGTAATAATAATGAAAATTTTGGAAACATTTTTCTTGTCGGAATTGGAACAACTGCACATGAGTGTGGAAATCCTTCAAATTTACTGTGAATTATAACTTTCAAAAGCTGTTTTATGACTCATTCGCTTCATTGGTGTTTGGCGGCATCTGACATGGGCTTCAAAGGACCCATGCAACCAATCAATTCTATTTTTCATCTTTTTAATTCTACCTGCTGGTTTCCATTTTTATATTCAGTTATTGGCACTCCCGTCCTGTAAATCCCTTCTGATTATTGTCATGTTCTGATTATCAGTTGATATTGCTCTATGACTTTGATGGATAATGTTAATAGGCTATCCAAAGTCACTTTCTCGATGCGGCCAGTTGGAAATCCATTCCGTCAAAACAGTCATTCTTGGCGCCAGCTGAATAGCCTGTTGTGGGGGCGTTCATAGCTCATAACATGAGTAGGCAAGATGTTGGGTAAGAAAATTAATCAGGTTGGCTGCAGCATAATATGATATCCTAAAGCACTGTATGCCTCACCCTCTTTAGACTATGGAAAGGGGAAGGCCATCGAAAGCTCACAAAACCTTCCTCATTAATTTCCATACTATCCCTCACTACTAGTCGTTTAAATTTCCCCCATTAAGTAAGTGGTATAGTCCACACTTGATTCACATCTGCATGTGCTAGGGACTATCCCATGTATCTTTATGGGGGATTTTGGTAATGGCTAATGTGAGCGTATGAATATGTTGTAAAATCTCACAATCCTTCACCTTAATCCGGAATGTCTCTACTAAAGGTGAAATCACCTTTTTCAGGAGAGGCCCTTTCATTTCTTGCAAAACATTATTGCATTAGAGAGGTTCATGAAGCCTTTGATACCTTTAGCACACTTTTTACTACCATCTAAATTTTTTAAAAGGTAAATGTCAACCCAATTCCATGAAATCCGAAGTGCTTTTGAGAGATTTTCTCTGGTTCTGGAATAATCCAAAATAGACAATTGGTATTGAATGACCTATATATATACTCAGAATTATAAATCAATAATGCTTTTCAAGCCATTTCTATAATTCGGTAATGGCAAACAAATCAGGAAATGATCAGAAAGTGACCTTCTGCTCGTTGTTCGACTTAAAAGATACTATTTCAGACAATTAAAACTGTGTTTTCAAATGAATTCAAGACTTTCATCTTTAAAGGGAATGATAGTCCGGTTGTCTTGGCGCCCCCCCCCCCCTGAAAAATATAATAATGATCGGCTTTTATATAGCGCTTTTCAACTCTTCATGAGAATTCCCTAAGCGCTCTACAATTGCAGCATTATTACCCTGGCTTTAGCAGTGCAGCTATTAGGCGCATAAGCTTTTTCAAGGAATAAATTCCTACCAGGTACCCATTCACCTCACCTGGGTTGAGTACAGTACAATGTGGATGAATTTCTTGCTGAAGGAAATTAAAGCCATGGGTAGGATTCGAACCTACGACCCTCTGATTGAAAGGCGAGGGTCAGAACCACTATACCATGGCGCCTCCATATAATTAATAAATAGATGAATTAAAAAAAAAAAAATTGATGCCCTTAACTGACTGACCCTCTAAAGATGACATTACCTGGATTGTTCATATTTTTAATTTTTTTTTAATTTTCATTCAATTCTAAAAATCTTGGAAGTTTTCAATAATTTTTATTCTTATTTACTAAATTTTGATTATCTTTATTCCTATAGATTGATGTTGTCCATATTTGATATTACGCTACAGCTTATGAAACATTCAAATGTTTTTCTATAAATGCTCTTTAAGTCTGAGAAAATGATTGCAGTTCAATTTTAAATCATATTCTATAGTTCTGTCTCCATTTTCTACTTTTACCTGTTTTGTTATACTTTGCATATAGGCGTATACTACGATCATGCATTGTAATTTAAAAAAAGATACACTATTCGTTTTTCAAGCTATTCAAATTTTCTTTTTTCAATCAAATATTGTCCATCTTTTTTCTTTTTTCTCTATCTATCTAGAAGTAAATGCTTGAATCTTTCCGATATTGTAAGAATCACTATTTTTATTAGAATACTGAAATTGTCAAGTCAAAAACAATTTATTTGACATAAAAGTAACACAGCCCTGTGAGCAGAAGGGGCAAAGGATTTTGTACAAAGTAAACAACTTCACTCAAGCATTTACATAAGGACGCAGCTTCCCTATTTATGGTGCGACACCTGTTTGCCATTTCTTCGCAGAATAAAAGGAAAATTAAAGTTCTGCTATGTGTAGCTACCTATTGTAAATGCTTTGTCCAAAATAAATTCTTTCTTCTGCTCACAGTGCGTGGGTGAAGCAACCTTTCACAAGACAGAGCAATTCTCTGTGATTAAAAACCACAGACAATGCCAGTAGTGATGTTGGTTCTTTTTCCAGAAATTAGATCCGTCCCCATCTTAGTCAGACTGACCAAGGGCAAGGTCCATGAAGGAGACTTGTGGAGAAGAACAAGGTGTCACGTAGTCCAGTTGAGGACTCTGTCTTCTGATAGCACCTGCCTTTGCTCATATCCTTGCCCTGAACATACAGGGACTGCAAGACTCAACCACAGTGTCTCACCTCCATGTACCCCTCTGTTCATACACATCCTATTTCTACACAGAGGCACTATCAGAGGGGTATGTGTGACTCTTTGCAAGGATATGTACAGAGGCACGTGTTATTGGAGTCCTCAACTGGACTAGGTTTCATGCAACCTTTCCATTGTTTCACTGACAAAACTCCAAATATCTGTTCCTCACATCAAGATACTTTGGTCTACCCTCCTGCAAAATGACCAAATCCAAGAGCTGCCCCTACCCATGTCGGTTTTCCTAAATGGGACATCTTCATTTTTTGTGAAGTTACTAATTTGATATTTTCATTAAAAAAATGAGCCTTTACATCAAAATGTCTATGAGAACAAGCTTAATCTAGGCCCTATTGCATAAATAGTTGCGAATAAACGCAAGTCAGAAAATTAAATGCAGTTTTGATTTTCAACTAATCAGGAAACATATTGAAGACTTGCCCAGGTAGGCAAGAATATTTAATTTGTTTGGCGCTTTTGAAATTTATATGCTATATGAAGCATTTGAATTTTAAATGCAACATAGTAATTTCAAAGCTCATTTGTGTGATCCTCTTGATATCAACTAAACAATATCTGACAATATGAGAGGATAATTATTTATCATCCCAAAAGATAACAGATGAGGGCATGAGGCTTTGGGACAGCAAAATGATCATGCTCTCCTGTCCTTAGCTCCCCAGAGAGGTTTGCTCAGACATAATTGTTGTTACATCATTTGAATCTTAAAATATACAGTATCAATTAACTTAAAGAACTTAAGTGATTCTTTTTTAGTCAAAGGTTTAGAATATTAATACAAAACATGCTGAAGCAGCAGAATTTTATTTCAATTCTGGGTAGTATTATTCAGTGCTTTTAACCTAGATGGATTTTTAATACCAACATCAAATACATGTCCATAAACTTTAGCATCATTACTCAGAGACAGCTTGTGATGTGAATATTCAATTACTACCAGCAGACTCCTTTATATCTTCATAATACTGTTTCCAACCATTTCCCATCAAAATTGGGTTATCTACATGAGAACTGAAACTTCATTTGCTATATATAAACCACAGGCAGTCTGCTTTATGACGATAGTGTTTCACTCCAACAACTTAGTCCTTCCCCTTCCTCGTTCGACTAGGCAGTTAGTCTATGGTCAGACTGAACAAGGGCAAGGTTCTTTGAGGAGTTTCCGAGAGCAAGGATTTATATGGTTACATCCAACCTTCACCTTGTCAAAAAAGGGATGACTTGCCATTAAACTCGTGATTTATGTCCCTCCTATTGGGATGTGCTTATATCCCCTATTTTCAAATGTAGAGATTTGTCCCATGTCAGTTTTCCTGGATAGCACCGTTTTATTTTTGTAAGATTACTCGGGGGGGGGGGGGTATTTACAGTGTTCACATCAAAATATGAAGGAGAACAAGTTTCACCTAATGATCATGAATATAAGATTCATTTTATGCATTTTGATACCAACATAGATTTCATGTCCATTATTTGGTGCCAGTATTCTATAGTTGATTACAACATTAAAAGAAGAGTCTACCCAAAAATAATAATTTTATAAAAGGAGCAGAAAAAAATTCGCAAGCAGAACAAAAAAGTTTAAAGAATATCGGACAAGTATATCAAAAGTTATGGATTCTTAAAGAGTAAAAAAAGAGTAAAAAATCACCAAAAATAGCTTGTTACTGCAATAAGTTCAGAACTGCTGTACATATTTTGACGAAACCTGGCTCAAGTATGTATAAGCATAGGAGAATGAACTGATTAGATTTTGTGTTCAGTGGGTCAAAGGTCAAAGGTCACAGGGTCAAAAAACTTGTAAAAAATCACCAAAAATAGCTTGTTACCGCAATAAGTTCAGAACTG
>BQKZ01001146.1:16226-39781 GCA_036244855.1 Temnopleurus reevesii | reverse complement strand
TTAACTGATAGCCGGTATCGAATAGGGCTTTATACACATTTGCCCATTTATGCTCTGCACATTTTTCAATCATATTTGCATTCATAGATTTTTTTTACATTGTTTCTCAAACTGCCATTTTCAAACAGTTTGTTTTTATAATATTGTGCAATTTTTTTTTTACAAACTTATCAATCCGCTGTTTTGTACATCTATGCATGCAGATATTCTTTCATTTGATAAATACTTTGTGTGCTATATGTCTGTCCAATCTACACAGACTTGATCATTTCTTTTATAATTTGTACTTTCCTTTACAAATATTTTGCTTCAATGCTAATTTTCGCCTCTTCACTTGAATTTTCAATCCAAGCTTGATTCTACAGGGGGGCTACTGTAGTGAACTCACATTCCTACAGAAGCAAAATATTATCCCAACTTTCCCTTTAATCATAATGCTGCTATACACACAGCACTGCCACTCTTCACTGAAACAATCCAACCCTTGTTTTAACTGACCACTGGAGTGCATGACTCATCATTCTGGTATGCAGTCTGCACCCCTTTTTGCAACGTTGACTGTTTTACCAACTTTCTCACTCCTTCTCGCTCATCATACACACTCCCCAATTCAACCATCGTCGAGGCAAGTACAGCTCTCTACCTCGCTGGGTCGAGTCGCCATCATGTTTCACCTTCTTCATCATCATCATCCTCTTCATCTCTAGGATGGATCGACGCCGCACTAATTAATGGGCACCATCAGCTCGATTAGTTGCTGGCACTTCTACTTCTTCTTCTCCGATCACGATCGAGCAAGCCTTCATCTCTGCTAACTTCTCCTGACTCGTCATCTCACGCTTACAATGGCAAACGCTGCCCTTTCCTTCATCTTCGTTTCGGCACTCGACCGCAGTTCCTCTCCTCTGCACATGCATGAGAATCGAGTGTCGATCGGAGATGGGGATTGCGATACAAGCCAACCTGTCGATGTCAGGCTCTATAACTCACAACATGACGAGGCACACGACAGCACCTCACTAGTCGCAAAGTCGTCATGTCGTATCTTCACTTCTCGTCACATCTTCTCGATCGCCTCTTCATCCGTCGGAGCTCTCTCATCTCTCTACTCTTCATCCATCTCTTCAACATCATGGACCACGACTCTTCAGTCCATATACGGTCTTCATCAAGCCTCCGAACGCGAACACCGCTTCGTCGAGCCCCTTTTCGCCAACACTCCTATCTCGTCTCTCTACGAACTCTCTTCTTCTTATCCTTCGACATCGTAGTTCTTCGTCACGCCTTCTATGACCCGGTGAACGCCAACGTGCACGATATTTCACTGGACATTTACTCAGGTATAGATGAACTCGATATTCTTTCTTACTCCGCGTCAATCTCCTCGCGAACTCTAATCTATTCCCTAATTAAGCCTATCTTTAATTATTGCAATAATTATCTCTTATATATTTCTTGTATTTGCTGTCAACCAATTATCTTTCATTGCATATATTGTCAAGTGTGCAGAACATATTCATAGCTGTATATATTATTTTATAATAAACGAAAGGAAAAGGGATATTCAGTTTGTCGACATTCTCATTTCTTTGTCTTTCATACCGAACTTTCTATCTCACGAAACTTTCCTTTCTAAATTAGTGGTTTTGGGAGAACGACTCCTGAAATCACTAAACTGGTGACCCTCGACCGTGAAACGATCACGGCAGCTTTCNGAGGATCAAGCCAACACGTGTTTTGTTGCGGAGGTCGTAAAAATCACCCGCCGCAGTATGAATGGGTACATGATATTTATCCCGCGACAGAAGCGGGATAACTTTTCCACTGTGAATGCATTTATAGCAGGTTTATAGCGGTGTTGCCTTCCCGCGACAGCAGCGGGATAAATTTGAAACCAATACGAATAGGGTATTATTGAGACCTGATGGTAGGTCCATGGTCGGTCGAACCATGGTTGGACTGACCAATGGCAATGTCCGTTAAAGGTAGAATTCTACCTATACCAGCTCTAATTTGACTTTCCAAGAATTCTGTGTCAATTATTGTAATTTACTCTCATTCAATTAACCTTGATGATTAGCAGGAAGTCATTAAGTTAAATGATAATAGGCTCTCCTTTCTTCCCCAGTGAGCTGAGGAGACCTTTAAGAAAAGAAATTTTGATCTAACAATTCCTTTTCTGACTGATCAACACTATTAAAAAAAATATCAATGAAGGCATCCAAACAATTTTGGAGCCTTATCTTGAGTAGTCCAATCATTTTTAGTAAAATATGGTATTTTGTATAAAAATCAAATATCAAAATGTTTAGCAGAACAATCAATCTTTATATCATGAGGACAAACAAAAGTTGTTTGGTTGCTCTGAAATACTTTTTTTTTTAATAATTTGTTTGGTCAGAAAACATATCTATGTATTCATTTGGTGAAATAAATGCTTTGCAGGAAGCAAAAAACATGAAAGTATTATGCTTTTTCTATAATTTTTCTATAATATATAATTTTTCTATGATTTTATTATTTGTTAGATCAATTTTTACTTCAATTGCTTTTTTGACATAAACCCACACTTTGTGCACAATAATCGCATTTTCCTTTGATTAGGCGAATGCATACTTCATCAGATTGGTAATTATGTTCATGTTATGGGAATTATTTTGAGGCGGGAAATAATGGATATATTCTGACAGGCTGATACTATATGAGCTTTAAAAAAATTCCTGAGGTTTATTTTCGAAAATTTCATGATCGTGTACTCACAAAAAAAAAATTACTCAGTAGAATGCCCATAGACTTGTGTACAATAATCTCTAAACACATGGAAAATAACAACTTGCCAAAGTGTGAAAAAGTCTGAATTTCATTGAATTCACACAAGAAAATAGATGTATGTGAAAATATTGACTTTTACATTATTTCACTTTAGTCCATCAAGTCACCAGACCAAAATACAAAGATTATACTAAGTCTCCATAATGGCTGATTCAGGCAATAATGGTAATTATGTTCCTTTTGAAATTTCCATGTCAAACAACGAATAGCCATGCAGTGACAATGACCAGATTTATCAGCGCAGAAATTTCCCTCGCTGCTCATGAATAAGAAATCATTGGACCAAAACACACAACGTGATATAATTGAATTGACAGGGTTAAAAGCAACGACAGGTCCATTTTTCATGAGATGGTTGTGCTTCTATTATGCTGTCTTTCCCACTGGACTGGTCAACGTGACAGTTGTGCTTCTACTCTGCTGTCCTTCGCATTGGACTGGTCAATGGCAAGGTCAGTGGTCAGGCATGGGCAAGGTATGTGTGACCTTCCCCTCCATGAAAATCAATGCGCCAACGATAAAATCCCATTCTCAGTCCCTCACATCAGGATGCACTGGTATACCCTTGTAGAAAGTCGAACATGCAAGTCTGTGTTGGCCAACATGCACCAAGGCCACTGATTGGGAGTAATCCATTCAGCATTTAAGGGGTGTTGGAAATGAGTGGGCGATATTCACTGGCTTTGCCTATATTAGAAGGTTGGCTGCTCATTGTGAAGTGGAGTGCTTTCACCTTATAGCGGTAAAGCACAACCTTTTATGGAGGTTTGGAGTGAATGGTTTGGCTCTGATTGAGATGGGTTTCAGAATCACCAGCAGAAGGCCTTATCATCAAAACAGGAAGTTTCAGAATAATGCGATTGAATATATATCCAGTCGACCAACAAATGTCTGAACTCAGCCGTAAATGTTTCACTAATCCCATGAGTGGTCGTGTATGCAAATACTAAAGACAATTCATAAAATAAAAGACAACTCATACTGAAATCTCAAAATTTGTGTATGGTGAGTTAAGACCTTTCGATTGTCTATTCTCCAGTTATGTCTCCGTTTTACCAGGAATGTTCGCAAGAGTGGAATGACATTAAAGATTGGTATTCGAATCGGAATTCCCCTCACATGGAAAGTTCAATCTATATAAAGTAGAGATGGATGCAGTTCAATAATCTATTTTTTTTTCAACAGCATCTGAACTTGTGCGTCTTTTACTGCTCCTTTTCTTATCTTCATAAAGATCACACTTTTCAAGAAATGAAGATGGAAAGTTCAATCTATGTAAAGTAATCTATTTTTCAACAGAATTGGAACTTCTGAGTCTTTTACTGCTCATTTTCTTATCTTTATAAAGATCACACTTTTCAGGAACTTATGCCTCAATTTAAAATCAATAACTCAAGGTGGGTGGAAGGGTGATGACTTTGAAATATGTATAATAAATGAAGAAAAAAAATGTTAATAATAAAATTGATTTGAAATGTGTTAGAGTAGTCTGAAATTATTGTCTGATGACTTTGATTTTTAGTATATCCTCAAGGAAATATGAATTAATTAATGCAGATTTGTATTTTATTGTGTAATTGAGATGAAAAATAATGTGTTGGATACCATAATGAAAAAAAGACTAGCCATCTTAGTCCAATTTCCAATCTTTATATTTCTAATATTTTTCATGATGACTCATCTGGCGCGTATTCTCTTATAGCTAGGTTTGTTCGATGTTTGTAATATCTATTTCTATTGATACCATATCAAGAGATTATTGTTGAAAGAGGGTTAACAAAGCAGGTCAATTGGGCATTTGGGTTAAACGTCTTTTTCTTATCACAAATGAGTAGAAAAGTGTCCACAAATGAGGTCATTTTATTTACTGGTATATATGAGTGGCATGAGAGGTTGGTTAATAACAAAGTGGTGATCCAGTTTCTATTGATCCGAGAGCTATGACACAGAATATGAAACAACTGCAGTGAGAGTTAGTGGGGAAGCACAATAGAATGTACCATTTTAGACAGGGGTGGCCTTTTCCTCGGTTATTAGGGTAAGAGTTTCTGATATAGCTACATATTAAATTTGTGAACAATGAGTCATGCCTGTTTGTTGAATCTACATTTGCTTGTTTTATTTTAGGTCGTGGCTCCAATTTGTTTGAAATGAGACAAACGTGGGGTGATGATTTTTCAATCACCCCTCCAATTTACAATGCATCGTCCCAGTGTATGATTGGATGTTGTGTTGTTTTTGGAGGCGCAAATTGCATGGGAGGCTCCGCCTTGTCGGGATGACAGCTTGGCACTTATGGGCGAAGGTCAGTGAGGGTTTGCCAATTGATTGAATGAAAATCTCCATTTCCTTTTTCCCTTCCAAGCCCAAGGTGAATGTCAAGTTTAGCCTTCCAGCTGGAGCCTAGTCTCTCACGTCAGACCCTGTTTATGACTTTCTTTCTCAGATGTTGTTGAAATGATATTAAACAGATCTGAATGATCACCCAAAGAGATGTATTGTTTCAATTTAAGTGTAGTAGGACTAAGAAAATTATGATAGTATGTGTGCATTGTTGTAATCCATTTCTTTTTAGATTATCACTTGTAAGTTTATGTCATTCTATTAAGATTTTGTGCTGCTTTTCCTCTCCCATTTTATAAATTTATTTATAATTCTTTTATATCCAAGTAGGGATTTTTTGATGTTTTATAGGGTTTATCGTATTTTTAAAGCTGCTCATGAATATCATTTTAGTCAAACTATCTTGTGGTTTCTTGCTCAAAGGCAGGGATTTTAGTATCATACCGATACATGTTACATGATAGTAAAATTTTTATTATGAAACAGTCTGATCTACAATCGATCCGCTGACATAGAAGACGTAACCTCCTGGCCTTTCATGTTCCCAAATTGACATCATCCGTAGCTTTCGGTACCTCACATGACCTTATGTGCTCTCCTTCTCTGCCGTCGTGGTGAACCAGCGACCCACATTCTCCCACCTTTCCTCGCGACTGACCTAGCTCGCCGAACCCAACGTACCACTCTGCAAACAGGATCCTGTTATGGCATTGTTCAAGAGATGAGGCGGCGCTCTGTGTACGTCATGCTTTCTCACTTTCTCACTCTGGGGTCTCCCTACGACGCTTCCATCCCCGATTTCATTTCCATGGTGATGATGATCGAAGATAGGCTGTCCATCACGGTGTTTGTTGTACCAGTCCTATCGCCATGGTAATTAACCATACAAACGATGCAGTTGGCGCGGAGATCCGAGAGATTACCATATGTAAAGTCATTCAAACAGAAATATGTGGACATAGAGAGGGAGAGAGAGAAAGTGAAAGGAAAAGGGGAAAGGGATTAAATGAGAGGCAAGAGAGAAAGGGAGGAAGAAAGAGAGAAAAAGACAAGGGGAGAGGGGCAAAATAAAGGGCATAGAGATAGGGATGAGAGAGAGAGTGTGTGTGAGAGAGAGAGGAAAAAGAGAGTGAGAAAAGAAAGAAAAGGGGGAGAGGGATAAAGAAAGGCAGGCATGGAGAGAGGGAAGAGAGAGAGAGAAGGGAGGGATAGAAAAAAAGAGAGCAAGAAAAACAGTGGAGTGGTACAAAATGAGAGACAGGGAACCTTCATAGAGCTTGACTGACAGAGATCTATATATTTGCTTCGTAATGTTTATTTGCTCTCTGCAAACCTGCAAAAGTTGTTCAAATATTGACAAATAATTGTGTCAAAATTTTTTATTGATTCTAGATTTATGTTTTTCTCAAAATTTACATTTTTATTTTTAATGTCTACATTGTAAGACAGCCTTTGCCATCAAAATGAACTACCTCATTTTCCAATTTTACCTTTGCATGTGCTTTTATGAAAAAAATCATAAAAACACACCTTTGTTGGATATTTTTTTTTATTTGGAAAGTTCAATTGAGATTATCAAAAACCCTGCCGTTCCCTGCAGTGTTCACTCATAATCATATGAAGACTGGTAATGGCATTGTAAGCCCCAATAATTGCACTTAGATAATTGGTGATGTAGATTACATGGTTTTTATCATATTGAAAATATCAATATTTCATAAGATCTACAAATATAGCAGTAAGGGTTCATATCAATGGCAAATGGGATTTGACTATATCCCTGATACATACTGGCCTTTTAGCAAGTCCTTACTCCAGCACTACATTTCCAAAAAGGTTCGATCGGCTATCACTTTCTATCGATTGATTTCTATTCATGAATATGAAATAAACCTGTCACCTTTCCTCAGATTCAAAGAAAAGATATTATATAGGGCAGAAGATTGGAATGATTTACACAGAAAAACTATCAAAGAAGAAATAGTTTAGCAGATGACCCACAGATCTCAATTGATGAAAATAAAAATGGTTCTACTTCAATGAATATCTGTATTATCTCTTTTCAATTGAGAAAGATTTTAGTGTCGGCCGGAATTGTATGTCAGATTTTTTTTTAATCATCATGGTGATATATCCATGGTTCGAAGCACAATTTAATTATATTAGCAATAAAAATGCTAGTGAAAATAGTACTATTTTTGTTAGTATTTTTATTAGTATTTTATTAGTATATTTCTGCTGAAAGTATTGACTGTACAGTGTATTGTATCCTTTGTAGATGAATAATTTTTAGTATACTTCCCTGGTCATCATCCTATCAGAAGTAGCTAATGAACTTGCTCACATCTCTTCGTACTTCTCTCACCTCGATACAGGTTCAATGACACACTGAACTGTACAGGGCAAGAATCAAATCAGTCTTAATGAAATACACCACAGGTCAGTAAAGGGAGATATGGAAATGAACAATACCAGGGGGCATCGTTGCATTTATTTAACCTCTACTACGCTCTTTCCACCTTTTCTCCAGTTTATTCAAGCAATATCATGTAGATCTAAATCTGACCCGAGCCCATATCGTGCAATTAACCCTGCAGCGCTCTATATTTTGCTTGAGTCTCTTGGTGTTATTTTCGTCATTGTCTGCTGGCTGCGGTGTGTGAGCGTGATATGGGTCGTGAAGCACGTTAATAATGTCTGGACAGTGTTTTCTTTTCTTTTCTTTTCTTTTCTTTTCTTTTTTGTTATTGGAAATTTGGAATGAATTGGCACCTCGCCTCAAGACAAAGGGGAAACAACAAAATCAATTGACCCCATTTAGGTCTTCATAGGCTGCATTTTCTGACATTTTTCTAGCAGTACTTATTTTCAGTCAAGTTTCCACTTATAAATAAGGTACCAATTTAAAGATGGATTCATCTTAATCAATGTTTAATTGAGTTTTATGGTTCAAAAAAGTAATAGCTGGAAAATGTTACAAAATCAGCACTATTGTTCTGTTTTAGGGCAAGTTCAATGGGGGTAACATCTGCCAGTATTTTTAGGGAAATATTTGAATTGCGTGATTGAAATCAAAGTATTTTTTGCAAATTTAAACCAGTTTGGCTGTAACCGCCTGTAATTCAGGACTGTGAGACCACACTAATTGTCCCACCCCATTAACGAGCTGATTACCGTGTACGCCTAACCCTTGTCAGGGAATAGTAATTGACTTGATTGGAAGCACAGGGGTAAAAGATTAACTTTTGTCCCCTATCCGACCTCCATGGTTTGACTTTGCCCTCCATTGCCCTTCCCATGCCCTCCCTATCAGATTTCTCTCATCACTACATTGATCCTGTGGTTAAGCTGTCCCAGACTTGCCCCTCACTTGACCACGATTTGTCATGGATTTGAACCTTGGTTGCCCTGATGGTTAAGTGGTTTGCACTCAATGTGACCTTGCTATAGTCCGTGGTTTGAACCAGAGGGTTCTATACTTTTTAATGTTCTCTCACTGGACCAGGTTAACCAATGAACGAAGGGTTTGGTTTTAACTCTGTCCTGGACAGTCATTCAAGCCTGACCAAGTGTCACCCCCTGTTCAACCATTCTCTTATTGGGTTTGCCTTGTATCTGAAGTGGGATTATTTTTTGGTTAACTGGTGTTGAACACTGCTTGTCCATGCCAGTCATTGGTTCAAACCTCACCAAGGATCACCCTCTTTTGTGACCAGACTAGCAGTCATGTCAGTATTCATTTGATTAGTCGGCACTGACTGTTTTGTCTCTGTGACAAGCTTCATGGAAAGCCCTCCAGGGCCGGCTTGCCAGGATTCAACCTCTCCATTCTGGCACTTACTATTGCCCTGGCCTCAACCCAAAGGTTCATCTTGACTTTCAATCTTGGTTACCCTCTAATTAAGTGCTTTGAACCTCACCAAGATGCATCATCTTCCTTCATTCACCTTCTTATCATCCTCCGAACCCAAACAACAAAGTCTCACCTCATCTTTGAACTGCAGTTACCCCTCTGATGGAGTGGGTTGAACTAAGGAGATAGTAGAGTGATGTGGTTGAACTCTGCTGGTCCCAACCACATCATGATTTTTCCAACCTAGCAGTGATTCACCACCTCTTCATTAGGCAAAAAAAAGTTTGGATGCTCAAGAAAGTCTTTTTCTTCAAAACAGGGTTCATCTCGGCTTTGAACCATGATTACCCCCAGGTTATGTGGTTTGAACTCTACCTGGCCTGGCCAGTCAGTAGTTTAAACCTCACCAAGGCTCATCATCTTTCATTCACCTTCTTACCATCCTCCGAACCCAAACAAAGTCTCGCCTCATCTTTGAACTGCAGTTATCCCTCTGACTGAGTGGGTTGAACCAAGGAGATAGTAGAGTGATGTGGTTGAACTCTGCTGGTCACAACCACAGTCGTGATTTTTTTTTCAACCTAGCAGTGATTCACCACCTCTTCATTAGGCAAAAAAAAGTTTGGATGCTCAAGAAAGTCTTTTTCTTTAAAACAGGGTTCATCTCGGCTTTGAACCATGATTACCCCCAGGTTATGTGGTTTGAACTCTACCTGGCCTGGCCAGTCAGTAGTTTAAACCTCACCAAGGCTCATCATCTTTCATTCACCTTCTTACCATCCTCCGAACCCAAACAAAGTCTCGCCTCATCTTTGAACTGCAGTTACCCCTCTGATGGAGTGGGTTGAACCAAGGAGATAGGAGAGTGATGTGGTTGAACTCTGCTGGTCCCAACCACATCATGATTTTTCCAACCTAGCAGTGATTCGCTCATGAGGCAAAAAAAGTTTGGATGCTCAAGAAAGTCTTTTTCTTTAAAACAGGGCTCATCTCGGCTTTGAACCATGATTACCCCCAGGTTATGTGGTTTGAACTCTACCTGTCCTGGCCAGTCAGTAGTTTAAACCTCACCAAGGCTCATCATTATCTTTCATTCACCTTCTTATCATCCTCCGAACCCAAACAAAGTCTCACCTCATATTTGAACTGCAGTTACCCCTATGACTGAGTGGGTTGAACCAAGGAGATAGTGGAGTGATGTGGTTGAACTCTGCTTGTCACAACCACAGTTGTGATTTTTCCAGCCTAGCAGTGATTCAACACCTCTTCATTAGGCAAAAAAAAATATTTGGATGCCCAAGGAAGTTTTTTTTTTTTAATTGTGTCGATTAGTCAGAATTTTTAAAACTAGTCTCAAACAAGACTCACAATGGAGGAGTAACTTAGATATCTCTTGTTTTCCTTGAAGTTCTCTGTCATATTTTAAATTTTAGTGAAAAGCAAAAGGAAATAGTACAAAATCAGGGTATTGTGAGAGGGTCTGTCGGTCTTTGGCATCCAAATATTGATTTTTTTTTTTTTGGGGGGGGGGGGGTTCCTCACCAGTACTTCTTTTGAAAATACTTTCTAAATATTTTTTATTTGATTGAAAAGCAAAAAGAAAAAAGTTCAGGTCACGCCATTATCAGAGGGTCAGTCGATCTTAGGCATCCAAACAATTCTCCTTTCTCCAAACAGTTCTCCTTTAGAAAGTGATTTCTCGATATTTCAGAGGGTCGGTCTTGGGCATCCAAACTGTTTGTTGACATTATCAGTTCTCCTTTAGAAAGTACTTTGCCCCCAACCCAGTGCCCTTCACCTTCCCTTCTCTCTGACTGAGATTCAACTCTGAAATTCATCACTCACGTCTATTTTAGAACTTTCCTGGAAGAAGACCTTTGTGGTTTCGTAAGGGTTCCCTCTTCTGTGGTTTTATCTATTTGGTCCAGGATTAGAAGTCTAGACTAATATGTTCTGATTATGTCTTGTATGACAAGCACATGTCACTTATGGTTTTTCTACCAGAGTCATTGAGCCAAGTACATTCTTTTTGTAATTCATGTTTTTTTTCCTAAAACTTATCTGTCACCAAAGATGGTCTGGATTCTTAGTCAATAACTTTATCCACAAGTCATTCTGTTGGGAGTTGAAATAGAATAACAAAAATTGAGCATTTTAACCAATCAGATTTACATCTGACGATTGTTGAAAATTATCAAATTTGTGTATTTTTTGTTAATGAATAGCAATGTATTCATTTGTTTGTGTGTGTTGTGTGTCCTGTTATTTGTTTCAATGCAAATATACTGACTAAATTTGATCAACATATTTGATATTCAAAATACTTTCCTTATCCCATAAACATGTAACCATGGGTGCATCAACTTGCTGCCTACAACGTAAATTACATGACTATTTGAACACGTAATTCAACAAAGTTACACATTTTTAATTTGGGGATATCAAATTGCAAGTAGACTAATTATTCCATCAGAATATCATAAATACTTTGCCCTGATAAATAGACTAATATAAACTGATATGACAGGGCAGTTTGAATGTTTCAGGAACTATGGTTGATAACAAAGTTCAAAGTGGTTATGTTTGTCAGTCAAACAACGTTCAAGATATCTCAAGAAATAGAAAGATTTCATTAATATTTCGTAATCACTTTAGCCTGGATAGAGACTAACTGACATGACAGGTATGAATGAGATAATGTTTATGAGGAAACTGTCATCTTCTTCTCAAGTCATGTGAGGTTGAAGTGGTTCAAACTGGGTATGTTTTTCAGTCAAATTAAGTTCTTTATTTTAGCTCATGAAAAAGAAAGATTTCACTGATATTTATGGTTAATTCAGCCTGGATAGAGACTAACTGACATGACAGGTATGAATGAGATAATGTTTATGAGGAAACTGTCATCTTCTTCTCAAGTCATGTGAGGTTGAAGTGGTTCAAACTGGGTATGTTTGCCAGTCAAATGAAGTTCATGATATTTCTGAACTCTCCTTGCAACCACTCAGCCTCAGGTTGAACTCTCCAGCGGTATCACCTCGAGTCTGGTGACTTCCAAACTACCTCGCGCTCTAGGGATAGCAGGATTCCATCTAGTCTGTTCGTGGAAACTTTATTAATAGCATCCCCGTTGCTTGGACTTCCTCAAACAAATCGTCCTTCACCTAATTGAAGACATTCAAGAAGCAAATCCACCTTCGATATTCTTCAGACTCCAACAAAACAGAAAGTTTGACTTCACCAATCTGTTGATTACCGTTTGGGATGGAAGGGTGCTAGGAGGTTTTTGTCTTATACATTTATTTCAAAGTTTGAGTATTATACAAAGATGTTTTCGCTTTAAACTCCAAACTATGTAGGAGCATCATTAAACAATATGATTTTATCCAATTCAGTGATCATATTTTTCTTAAAGTACAAGCAACAAAATAGGATTATTATAATGTACAATACTTTTTTTATGCTTCTAAAAAAAATTAGCAAAAGTATAATTTTTGCCTATCTAAAGCATAGCATTCTCTGAGTGAAATTATTTCTTTTCAGAGTTTATCAGGTTTGTAGGAGCTGTAAAGAACAATATTAAGCATTTCATCTCAAGTTTTGCATGTATTTCAACTATAATAATGACCATTAAACCAAGGAGTAAAGCTTCAGAATAGCACTTCTATGGATTACAATTTTTAGATATGCTTTTTTAGGACCAGATGGTATAAAGGGGTCTGCTTTAGACAAGACTTTTCTAAAAATGATATGTTTATGAGTTACTTCATAACTCCATAAATTGAAGTAGATCAAAGCGTGTGATTTCCGCTTCCTTGAAACATATTGTTTATATCAATGTCGGGTATTAAGAGTTCAAAGGTATCATGTAGCAATTTTAACGAGAACGATGGCCATATATCATCCTTCCTTGGCGGACGATCGGTCGAATTGGAGACTTTCTCCATTATTTGCCATGGTTTAATGGTGTTTATTTTTGTCAATTCACGTTCATAGGCCTGAAATTTATCTCTAGTAGTGTTCCTGATAAAAATGATTGACAATGATAAAGAAAAATCATTATAAAATAGCACAAATCAAATGATTTGTTTAATTATTTCCTATATGAAATAAAATTTTGACCTATTACCAAGGTATATTCAAACAAGATTCTATGTTAGACTTTGAATATCGAATTTGCATTTATATCGATTGTATTAGAAATTAAGAATTTTTTTTTGAGAAATTTGTAATAACCAAAATTTATTTTCATTTCCTTTCTCCTTTATTCCTCATTTACACTATTCCTTCACTCTCTATCATCCTCCTATCTCTATCATCCTCCTATCTCTCAACGCCGTTTTTCTCTCTTTCTCCTCTTTATCTTTCTTACTACTTTCTTTTTCTTTTTCAACCACTTTTTCCATCCTTCCACATATCTGTCTCTGGAACTATCTCTTCTCTTTCTTTGTCATTTCCCTCTCTCCATTTCTTTCTACCAACCCTCTCTTTTTATTTATTTCTTTCCACTTTCTCTTTCTTCCATTTCCTTAATCGCTTTCTTCCCTTCTCTCTTTCACTTTCTTCCCTTCCCTCTTACTTGATCTTTCTCTTTCCTTCTCTCTCTCTCTCTCTCTTCCCTCCTCTTTCCCTCTCTCTTCCCTCCTCTTTCTCTCTCCATTGTAGGATGAGCTTCAGACGACGACCAAGAACTATGAAAGTCAGTTGAGTATGATGAGTGAACATCTGTGCAGTATGAACGAAAAGCTTACATCTCAGAAGGACGAAATCGATGCCTTGAAACTTTCCATGAAGGTAAGAAATTCCTTCTTTTTTTTTATTTCTGTGTTTAATTCAAATTCATTGGAGATCATGCAGTCCCATGCAAGCTCATTTGAGCTCAAATGAACAAAAAATAGCATTTCAGAAGGAACATTTCAGAATAATGATTGTAATACCTTGAAGCTTTCTACGAAAGTAGGAAATTCATCGGAAGGTGTTTCACCAAATCGTTCTTAAAGTTATGCATGACTTTAATAAAGACTGGAGTATGTTAACTAGTGTAAAACGCACAAGATTTTGATTGTTCAGCACAAAAACTGCTACCAGTCTTGCTAGAGTTATTCTTACAGTCTTTTGTAACTTGGTAATACACTGCCTTGTTTCAAAAAGCTGTTCGAGGTATGCACGACTCTGCGATTGACTGTTGTCCCTTTCTCAGGTACCACCACAGAGATGTGGGCTATCATTGAGGGCAAGAAAAGATCACCAGTCATTTGTACAGTTGTGCTTACCATACAAACAGCTTCATGAAACACAACTCTGGTGTTTTGGCTGTTCTTGTTGTTGTCATTGTTGTTGTGATGGCCTGTTCAGCCATGATAGCTACAAAAGTTCTGACTACCTACAAATCCCCTTGAAAATAGCTTGTACAGGCCTGTATATCAGATTACAACATGAATTGTACAATACAAAATACTTTTATTTTGAAAGTTTTATTTTAAAAAGGCAGTTTCTATTAGATGCATTTTTCATAGCAGCTAATAACAGAATTAAATCTAAAAATAATTTTTGTTGCTTATAGTGTGAATTGTTATGGTTAACATTTATTTAATAACAACTTTTTATCTCTTTTTATTTTCCCTCTGTTTCTGCAGCATTCCGGCAAGAAAGGCAAAAACAAATGAACTGTGATCACACAAGACTCCAGGATCGATTTTCGAAGCCATCATTGAACATGGTCATTCAAGCTTTTTCATCACACACTCATGCAGTCAAATAGAGGGAAAAAACATCCAAAAACTTATAGATTGGCATGAGGAGAAGAATTGCATAATGTGATGTGATTTACTGTGAAAATTTTAAAAGTACAGTGTAGCATTCCGAAAAGTAGTGCAAATTGTCCTTAATGTGACAGCACAAACTTGTGTCCACAATTTACCTCGACAGCCAATCACATTATGTTACTTTCGTCCTTGATTCTCTTTTAACACAATATAAACTATTTCCGAAAAGGTAACAAGAACGCAGACAATAGATCCGTACACCGTGTATTCAACTGTGCGGACACAACAATGACAAGCCAGTACCGAATTCAATAGCATTACAAAGGAGCATTGAAATTTCGTTCGACTTAACTTTTCTAAAATACTTTATATCGTGTGTTTAATGTATCATTATGCTTCTGAATGTCCACTTCATTTCATTTGATGCACATTGATGAATGCTTGATGAAAAAGCATTCTTGAAGTATGTCCGTGTATGATGCCATTTCCTGATTTTCTTGCACCAAGGATCAAATAATAGTTTGCAAAACTGCCAATCTAACTCTGCACAGTGCAAATTTGGAAGGGGGTGTGGAAATATATTGATGTCATTGTTTGAAACCCAACATGACATCTTTTATTAGTAAGGGTTTCAAAAACTATGACAGTACTACAAAAGATTATGTGTGCAGCCCGAAGGTGAGTTTGTACCATTTGCCTTCTCTACCTGAACAGTGCGCCAATGCAAGTATGTGCAAGTCACCTTCTGGTTACACACGCGTAATTATGGGCGAATCACTTTCGCGGATGAAAAATAGACCCCTAGGCAACCCTTAGCAGTTCAGCTATTATTGATTAATGTTAATAGATGTGAACGAGTGTTTATTTAATTATGGATATGGACCTTTCTTTATCAAAAGGGGGACCCAAAAATTTTCGATTTCTGGAACTACTTGACACCTCTAAAGATAGATTCAATTTACCTCATTAGGGGTATGGAATTAATTGATGCACGACATTTTGCTATGTGAGGGGTAATTGCTCAAAAATGAGCTGGTCAAGAGGTAGTTTTTAATGCAGAATGAGAAAGTCCATAAAACTTCCTTTCCATTGCTACCAAGCACTTGTCGACCTAATCTACAGACGATTTTATATGAATTTTTTTAAAAGGCCAAATAACACACGGGTCTATGGAGAAATAATTATGCGTGTGTACCCTTCTTGGATTTGCACGGCACGTGTAAGCTTCCGTAGGGCTGTCATAGTTTTCTCAAATCTCAAGGTTTCGGGTCTCAGTGCGAACCCTATTATTATTTGCTAGTATTATCAATAGAAGTCACACACTTGTACAATGACTATTACTTTTGTGAATTACTGGCAGAAAGAAGAGAATTGTAACCATAGATAATTNTGATATTTACGCGGTACTTGCTGCTATAACACAAATCGAGCCTGCCACTTCCATCGGCTCTCGGTGGTCTAATGGTAAGACACCTGTCTAGTCATCAGGAGATCGTGGGTTCGATTCCTACCCGAGAAATGCCTGAGATTTTTTTCTCAGCTTCTCGGCAAAGCACTGTCAATCAGTGTTTATACATGTTGGGATAAGGTAAGAATTATTTAACTACCTTTTCCAATTGATGAAAAGTCAAGGAATTTTTTTTCTTTAATCCCTCAAATCAGGGAAAAATGAGGGAATTTTCTTCTCAAACAACAGGAATCCTAACATCAGCGCTGAATATTATTGGTAATTGAGGATTCTTCAAATAGTATGATATGAGAGAATTATGTTGACATACCAACCCTTTGTAACTGTTTTAATGCTGTAATTGTTTTTTAGACCATTTTTTATTTGGAGGCAGTATGGTGATAAGGCAGGGCCTTAGATTTTACCTAATTATAGTTTTTAAGGAGTTTTTAGAAATGCTTTCTATCATGAATGAATTTTATTAATACCTGACCAAATCATGTTCTTAAATCACATATATGTACTAAAATGTAGATACCCGTTATGAGAGTGATGCCCATATTTCTGTGACTTTATTATTTCTCTGTAAAATTTTGCCAACATTTGCAGGGCTTTGAGTAGTTTTCACAGAAGATGACATGCAAAAAGTGCATTCATTTCTGTATAAAGGTTCAATTATTTCAAGGGAGTGTTGCTAAAAACTTTAGATCAATTGCAAGTTGCAGTTGCTTTGCACATGTCAGAGAAAATTATTATTATTGAGTCAAGAGAAGTTGCATACACTGTGTATGAAATATGGCATTTGTTTTGATAACTCAGCAATGTGTCTTTTTAACCTTATATCATACCCCTCTATAGTTGAATATTATTATGCTTTTAAAGACCATTTTTGCTTCTTATTTCCAGTGTTGTATGTTTTTAACATAAACCATCTGTCCATATATTGAAGTTAGTTAACATCGTACAACTTCTTTATAAATCAGAAGGTTATAGATCCATGGTCAAAGTTAAGATGTTCGAAGGTAATCATTGGTAATTAAGTATAAGATAAATAATAACTTTGAATCAATCACATATTTTGTTTAATTCTACCAACAGGCTTTTTAATAATCAATTTATTTTAGTCGAGAAGAAAGAACATGCAGCCTAAATTCAAATCATCCATTTAAAGTTAGCGCAATATTCCTGCGCAGGATTGGCTTATTCCGGTGTACACTATTGGTGGTCTGCGCTTGTTACATCATGTATCGGGCGGTTAGATAGACGATAGATGGTAGGTAGATTTTTATTTGAATTAAATGATCTAGGCTACTCAAACCAAAGGAGTTGATAACACCACACCAAAGTTGCACAATGTATTTGATTTGTTTTCAAAAGTAATTCCTAATCTTCCTAAATTCCTTATTTGTTTTGTTCAAATGAGGAGGATAGTTACTCTAAATGTTCACTCAAGCTTTTATGTGATTGTTAAGTTTAAGTTTTATAAAAAATATCCATCCATATATATGTTTTATTACATTTTATATTGTCATTTTTAATAAGATGCTATTCGCTATAACTGTATAATGCATAGCTATTTGCGAAAAATACAAGCACATGTTTCATTTATTTTGTATTTCAAATGATGTTAAATTTCACTTTGTTTTTATATGATTTACATTTCATTTCAAAGCAATAAGGTTTTTTTCAGTACTTTGTCTTTTTTTTGTTAGTGATGAAGAATACAATTCTTAATTTTTTCTTAATTTTTGTTGTTTATATGTTACTAAGGGAATTAGGGAATTATGAGCTGAGCAGAAGAATTAAATAAAAAGTTGTTTCTAATATTGGGTTCATTTCTTACAGGGAATATTTCTCACTAATACTCTGTATGCATGAACTATAGTAATAATCAAAATGAAGAGATTAAAGCCCATGTATAGTTTTGGTAAAGATTAAAGAAATGTGAATTTTGGGGATATATACCATGACATATAGTTTGTATACACATTTCAAGATCATAGCATAATTTTCTACGAACGAATTCTTTTGAAAATTTGAATTTGACCGTTATATCGTATTTAGCGCCCTCTCTTGGTTATAACAATATTTTGCTTCTTATTGGGCATATACAAAATTATTTCCAAGATTTTATTAAAGCATGCTAAAAAGGAATACATAAAGAATAAATTCTGAAATTTTCATCCAATTCTGTTCATGAGAAGCTGTCCTTTATCAAGAAAGAAAATATTGAATTAGCGTCGGGGGCTACGACGCTAAAATATTTTCCACACTTTAGGTTATAACTTTTCCAAATCTTGATAATTTTTCGTACAATCTTTTGTACAACATGTTCATGATATCATGTTTCTTTTTAAGTAGATTTGAAGACAAAATTTAGCGATAAAAATATTGGCTTTTACCAAAACTGTACTTGGGCTTTAAGGATTAAATTTAATTGATAGTGGTTTTTTTTCAAAATCACTTTCCCCCGTAGTATGAACTGTGGCGTAGTGAAGAAGGCCTTATTTTGCAGTTCAATATAGCCCCAAAACTTCTTTCCAAATATATCTCCTTTTTTATGTGGTACCAAAGGCTTAAGTTTCTTTGGGGATATAATCTGCATCAAATTTTCTCAATTTATATTCAAATTAGTAAGTTGCAGATAGTTATTAGTGATGATAGTTAGGGAGATTTTTTAATATCTATCCTGAGACAAAACTGGGGAAAGCAGCTTTAAGATTCTTATATTAAATCATTACCTTTTTTATGTTACTTCATATATCACCTTATGTTTAGATTAATAGAGATGTATGAGTTTTATATTATACTTTTTCGATTCCATCAGGAATAAGAAAATCTTGCCAAATTTGTTTCTAAAAAATGACATCTCCTTTGAAATTTATTGCTCTGTATTACACTTAACGTTTTTTACTATATGCCATGAATACTTTTTATACTCCATAAATGCTTAATTTTCTTGAATATTTTTGTATTTTCTTCCAACCTATGATTAAACCAAGTAATCCTTTGAATTCATTTAGACCATTACCAAGGAACATGAAAATGTCAATTTCCAGAATTAGTTGTTAGGAAATTTAGGGGGTGTTGCTCAAAATCAACTGCAGATCAACTGTAACTTTACAAATAGTAACGCGCATTTTCATTTGTGCGCGATATGCGCATTTAACAAGACACGCTTGAAACAATTAATTTGATTCGCGCGTTCCTATCAACTGCAACTTTTGAGCAACACCCCCTAAGTTAGATCAAGCCATTCTTTTTTAAACTTTATCTTTAAAAATTGTATTTGTGTCTCCAAATTGAATGCAGCACACTTGATGTTTTAGATTATAGATTGTTAAGCGGGATCATCTTTATAAAAGAATATATTTCTAATTAATGTCTCTCTGATGCTTGCAAAGAATTATGTTATTTTACTCATTTTAAAAGTCTTTTCTATCATAAAATGTTATTCCCACATTTCATATGACACTATGGGGGTGTTGTTCAAAATCAACTGCAAATCAACTGCAACTTTGCACATTGTAACGCGCATTTTCATTCGCTCATGGTATGCGCATTTAAGAAGACATGCATGAAAAAGGATTTTGATTGGCTCGTTCCGATCAACTGCAACTTGCGATCAATTGCAACTTCTGAGCAACACCCCATATGACTTTGAAATTATCTATTTCCCGGATTTATAACTATGATTGCATGGATCAATGTAGGAGAAATCAGTACATCATTCTCTCTTTCTCTCCAAATTGAATGCAGTACACTTGATATTTTAGATGTTTTAAAATATAGATTGTTGAGCGGGGTTATCTTTATAAAAGAAAATATTTCTCTAATCAATGTCTCTCTGATGCTTGCAAAGAATTATGTTATTTTACTCATTTTAAAAGTCTTTTCTGTCATAAAATGTTATCCCCACATTTCATAATACACCATGACTTAATGAAATTGTCTATTTCCCGGATTTATAACTATGATTGCATGAATATCAATGTAGGATAAATCAGTACATCATTCTCTCTTTCCAATGAGCTAAACATTGGTTGAGAAATGTAAATAGAATTGAATATAGATAGTGGATTATAACAGTAATGTGATACAACTAGAGCATTGTAAGTATATAGCTCAGTCTGTATAAAATAAAATTGGAAAATATTATTAAGAAATTTGTTGTCACTCTGCTTGTTTTTTATTTCTTTCTTTATTGATCGTTTGTTCTTTTAGTGATGATGAGGGTGTGGCACTCAACTTGTCATGTTATATTAGCAGAAAGTTAGAGAAAAAAAAATAAAGGTTGCATTTGAAAGATTGGAAAGTATGTGAGAGAAAATGAGAGGGAGGGTGAACAAAGATAGAGAGAGAGAGAATGAGAAACTTCAGAGGCAGATAGAGAAAGACTGATTTAGATGATGGATAGATCGAGTGAGAAGAGAGTTTGAAAGTCAAATAATTGCGAAGTAATTATCTAGAACAATTCATACAAAACCCATGTTATTCACCTTTTATTAGTCAAATGTCTCATCTGAGGAACAAGTTTAAATGGTCTCAAGTGATTTGACTTTATACATCTGTATTAAAAGAGACTACATGTACCACTATTCACACTTTTACTGTACAGATTATGTGATGGCGCTCTTTCAGATTTTACTTAAGGCACATTGATTATACCTTGTACAAGGTATGGAATCAAGGGGGAAAAGGTATGGTACAAGAGGAAAATGGGGTATTAACGATTAAGTGGGTCATGTTGAGTATTTTTTTTTTCTCACTTAATTTGAACAGCAAAACTGTTTACAAATGGTAATATTATTGGGTCAAGGTTTTTTTTCACGATACAGAAATTGCTCTCTCGGGTCGCTAATTAGCATATAAAGAAATACAATAGAATACATATTCCGACGATTTCTCAAAAACTAGCAGTCGGATCCACCTCAAACTTGATGAGAATGATGATTATTGATATTTAAACATCTTGTGCTGGCCAATTTTTGAGAAATAATTGAAAAGTATTTTTAATTATTTTTTTTCCACCAATCACATTTCAAATTAGATCATTAAATATTCATAACGTTAATTGTGCCAGAACGGTTAGTTTTTACAAAACACGGCCAGCTTAAGTTATAGAATGGATATTTAACAATCATCATTCAAAATTTGGACTCAATCAGACTATGCATTCTCACTCAATCAATGTTACACTAACACAATTAACCCACCAGGAATCCACACTTTTGAGAAAACAAAGAAAATAAAAGCCATATACACACATTTAAATGCTGCATGTGAATCGCGTTTGTGAAGCAAAACAAAGGCAATTAATGAACTAAAACTTGGAATTTAGATTCTCTATACATTACGAGATAAGATAAAAAAAAAAAAAAACCCAAAAACAGAAAAATAAACAAAATTGCTCAAAATCTAATATTTAAGAATAGCCCTTGTTCCCCAACATGACCCTCTCGAGTTTATTAGAAAATTTACCACATTTGTATCAATCATTTGCCTATTGAATCTCAAGTAATCGAAATGCAGTTTGATTTTTGTTCATTATTTCTCTTTTTAAAAGATCCTTGTGGATAGTCTAGCATTAATTTCTCATACAAAAATACTAAGATGTATCTTGGAGGCACGTGGTGAAGTGGTTCTGACTCGCCTTTCAACAGAAGGGTCGTTAATTTCTTTCTGCAATAAATTCATCCACATTGTGCTGCACTCAACCCAATTGAGGTAAATGGGTACCTGGCAGGAATATTTATTCATTGTAATGCCATGTGCGCTGGTATATGTCAGGCTAAAGCCAGGGTAATGACAATGCCAAGCTCCTTGAGCACTCAGAAGAGTGGATGTATGCACTATATAAATTGCGTTTATTATTATTATCATTATTATTATCATGAGGACACTGTTGGGGGTCAGGGGCAGGAAGAAGAGGTGACATAGAAAAGGGGAGAAAAGTGAAGAAGATACAAGGGGAAAGATACTTTGATTTTGATTTTGATTTGATCTATTTGTCAAGATAGAAATACAAGACATGAACAAAGTTAAAAAATGTGAAGACAGTGAAGGAAAGCGAGGGAGTAAAATGGGGAGGGGAGGGAGAGAGGGGGGAGGATGAGAAAGAGAGAGGGGTGGAAGGGTGAGGGAGGGGAAGGGAGGGAGGAGGATGAGAGGGAAAGAACAGAAAGAGAGAGAGAGAGAGAGAGAGAGAGAGAGAGTGTGTGTGTGTGTCAGTATACCAATGATAGAAGTAGTGGCGAACATATCCGAATGGACAGCTTTCGCGAGATGGCGCTATGCCAGAAATGGCATCAAGACGGTTTAACGTGACGACAGTCAAGTATATTAAAAGATCAACTGGATTTTAGACATTCTTTAAATACACATTCATACCTCAGAGATGCATCTTTGGGGGGGGGGAATTATGTATCTTAATAATCCTGAAATATTGTCATTTAATTTAAGAGCTCGGAAAATTATACATGTTGTTGCAATATTGACGAAACAAAGATAAAATGGTATGATCATTTTCCCTAAAAAAATCTATCATAATTAGACGAAAACAAAATCTATATAATGATTAATACTTTTGTTTTGCCCAATTTCTCATTATTTTCTTACTTTTTGAACTGCAAATTTTCTCAATGATCTTGAGAAGCTTACACAAACACATACATTTTTTTATGCTTATAGCAATATTTTTTTAACGGAGATTTACTGCTGAAAGTTTAGTATTACAAAAAACAATCTACACTACTGGTCTGATTGAATGAAAGAATGACTGATAGTAGTGGTGCTGGGGCCTGTAACATAAAAGATGCAATTAAACTTACGATAAATATTAATTGCAAGTCTATGTCAAAATGTGTATCAAAGATATGCAATTAATTGCAAAATTAATTGTATCTCTTTATGTTACAGGCCCCAGGTCATAGTAATTCCCTGGTATAATCAGGCATTCGCAAACAAGCACTGTTCATATTCACTGTGAGCAGAAAAAAAAACAAAGGCCTGTAAAAATTAAACAACCTCCATTCAAACAGTAGCAATAGTTAGATGGACACAAAAGAAATATGCATCCTTCTAAAGCCAGGCTGACACTTGTAAGATAATTTTGTGGCACGCATTGACAAGACTCGAATCGTGCATGCTAGTGCGTAAATTAGTCGTTAACTGTGGTGAACTGTGCGCGTAAACTTATCGGCCCGTATTCCGATAGCGAGGTTTAAGTTAACCCTGGTCTAAATCTGTGGTTTAAGTATGGAGAGCCAAAAGAGGCTTGAATCTATAATAGTCGATGTTTAATTTACCAGCACATTTG
>BQKZ01001145.1:98961-110969 GCA_036244855.1 Temnopleurus reevesii | reverse complement strand
TATTATTCTAAGTCTTCAGAATTCAAGGAACCATATTTTTCAAGTGCTGTTTTGGTTTGTAAGTAAAGTTGCTAAATCGTCTATGAAAAGTCACAACCAGGAAATAGGCTTACATGAATCTACAAATTAAATGATATAGGAAATGAAGCAGCTATTGGGTTTGAATTTGGGTCAAATTGATCATATATAATAACCATGGCTAAATCACTGATTTGATTTTGCTTAGGATAGGATTTATAATGTCAATAATAAATACACGTAATTAACGCTCTGAGTCATTGATGATAACTTTATTGTTTGATGGTTTTTGAGGGGAAAAAACCCATTTAAATACAAGTGGAACTCCCACTGTGTTTTTGGAATCATATTCTCTAAACAAATGATCAAATGACAACTTAACACATCACAAGCTATAGGTTGACAAAACTTTCATTTCTTGTGTGGGTGCGATGGTGGGGGAGGGGAAATTTTATCCGTGCAATATACACTCTACCCAGGTGAGTAGAATAGTACATGTGTATGTTATGATGGGCTGGAGGTGGAAACCCCCATTTATAGAATAAAAGTGGAACTCCCACAGGTTTTCATAACTACATTTATGCCCTGTAATCATGTATGATCAAATTAAAACAAAAAACAAGATGAAAAATGGGTACCTGGCAGGAATTCATTCCTTAGAATGCTTGAGCGCCTAACCGGCTTGCTTGGCAGTTATAGCCAGGGTAATAATATGGTATCTAGTATCAAGCGCAGTAGAGTATATGCATATAGTGATTGCATTTATAAACGGACCTATTAACATTATTATTATTCTTTTCTCCTTTGTTCAGATGTTGTCCAGAAGGAGACCCTCATCATGTTGCCAGGGAGCACTACCAAGGTCCTTCAAGAGATCATGGAGCTCAACACGACACTCAATGCATGTCTCAAGCAAGAGGAAAGGTGAGCGTCGGTTTTACCTGAAAATTTATCAAATTCATTTCTCATTCCGGATTTGCTGGATAGCGTCATGTATACAGATCTAAACATAACTTTGCAGATACACATGTTTATATGGGTATATAAAAATGCAATATGAATTGTTTTTTTCCAAGTTCCCAACAGAAGGGTAAAGTTGGTCAACATTTTTGTATGTCTTACTTAAGGGATGTTGTTCAAAAGTTGCAATTGATCGCAAATCAACCGCAAAGCAGTTGCAAATTGTAATGTGCATTTTCATTTGCGCATCATATGCGTGCATGAAACAATGATTTTGATTGGCACGTTCCGATCAACTGCAACTATTGATGATGATGATGATGATGACGCCCCAAGTTCAGGATGTTCCCATATAATTCCTGTAGACTTCTGGAGGTACATTAATAATTTATGGAATAATCCTGAAGTGCAAGGTGTATTTATTCAATCAAAATAAGGTCAGAAAAGATGTCAATCCTTCAAACAATATTGACTATTCCCCTCCAGCTCCGCACTGAGTTCACGCCACAGCCAGGTCTACCAGAGCCTTGCCAACTTGATCCACTGGGCAGACAAGATCGTCCTCTACGGTCAATCGGTCATGGACAAGAGTCAGGGCACCCAGGTGACCAGAGCTGTCCAGAACAGCATCAGTGAACTGGTCAAGCAAACCGGTCAAGCTCACATTACTCATTTACGATTAAATCTTCATAGCTTCATCTGCAGTTCTTAATTTTCATTTATTCTCGGGGGCTAAAATTATCCAAAATTATAAGTACATGTAGTTAGGAATAGCAGGGTCAGAATAAACATTAATCCTTCAAACGTTACTGATCATTCCCCTTCAGCTCTGCACTGAGTTCACGCCACAGCCAGGTGTACCAGAGCCTTGCCAACCTGATTCACTGGGCGGACAAGATCGTCCTCTACGGTCAATCGGTCATGGACAAGAGTCAGGGCACCCAGGTGACCAGCGCTGTCCAGAACGGCATCAGTGAACTGGTCAAGCTTTCCATCGAGAAGCTGCACCTCCAGGAGAAGGGGAGGGCGGAGACCGGCCGTCAGTCGCCATCAGGGTCGATATCGTCGTCGTCGGAGCAGACGTCGTTGAGCCAGAAGGGTCAGGGGTCGCTGTCGTCAACGTCGTCATCACCGGTCAGCCCACATGGGTCGCCGAAGGCCCATAATAATTTTAATGTGAATAGGAGACATCAGGACAATGTCGAGTAAGTAGTTAACAAATATTTGAATCATCATTCATTTTTCCCCCTTAGAATATGATTTTGATCATTAGAAACTCGTGATATTGTAGAATTTTATATTATATAGTTATTAATTATAGTGAAAATCATAAAATAATTTCACATTTTTGCCATATTTTTTCACATTTTCCTTCTTGCTAGACAATACTATTCTGTTATGCTGTTGATGTAAATTGCTTGAAGAACATCACATCGTACGTTATAGAAATTTTAATCATTTATTGCAATCTGTTATCAATCTCTGTTATGATATTTTAGATCCGTCATTGCTGAATAGCCCCCCTCCTCCTCATTCTCTAAGAACACAAGTTCTATCAAATTACTCCGATATTGCCTTCCTCCCTGTGGAATTTGGAAATCCAACAAAGGACCCAACCAATGGACTTTCCATTTTCAGTCCAATCCACTGACTTTTTCAATCTCTATTATCACATTTCAGACCTGTCGTAGTTGAACAGCGCCCCCTCAATCCGCGAGAGCAGGAAGTCATTCAGAAGCCTCCCATTTCTTCTCTCTGCCCTGTGGACTTTTCCAGTTCTACAAGGGTCCCAACCAGTGTTCTATGTTCACTCCCACCCATTAACTTCTTTAATCTCTGTCATCATATTTTAGACCTGTCATCGTTGAACAGCGCCCCCTGAGTCCGCGAGAGCAGGAGGTCCTTCAGAAGTCTCCTATATCTCCTTTCTGCCCCGCGGAGTTTGGCAGTCCCACAAGAGACCCAACCAATGAGCTATTGAGCTATTTTCATTCCCATCCAGTAACTTCTTTAATCTCGATTATCATATTTCAGACTCGTCGTCGTTGAACAGCGCCCCCTCAGTCCGCGAGAGCAGGAAGTCATTCAGAAGCCTCCCATTTCTTCTCTCTGCCCTGTGGACTTTTCCAGTCCCACAAGAGACCCAACCAATGAGCTATTGACCTATTTCCATTTCCATCCAGTAACTTCTTTAATCTCTATCGTCATATTTCAGACCTGTCGTCGTTGAACAGCGCCCTCTCAGTCCGCGAGAGCAGGAGGTCCTTCAGAAGTCTCCTATATCTCCTTTCTGCCCCGCGGAGTTTGGCAGTCCTACAAGAGACCCGACCAATGCTCCCCCTAAACCTCCCCTTCCTCAGCAAAGACTCTTAGTAACAAGGTATGTGGCTCGCCAGCTTCTCTCTTGAATATAAGGAGTATATGATAATGATGGTCATGAATTATAGTGAAAAGTAAAGCAGAAAATAGAGGAGAAAATAAACCCCAGTGTGAGTAGCCACTTTGAGGGTGTTGCTGGAAAGTTGCAATTGATTGCAAATCAGCTACAAATCAGTTGCAAATTCAAATGCTCATTTTTGTTCATGCACAAGACTCTTATAAAAGAATTCACATGGAACAATGATTTTCATTGGTGAGTTCCAACTTGCGATCAATTTCAACTTTCTACCAACACCCCCTATGACTCTATCATATCCCTCAGTTTCTGGAAGCCCCTCATGCAAAATTATTTCGTAGAGTCCCATATTATTTCATGTTTTCATTAAAGAAACCAACAAACTCTACCAGTAGCTTGTGTAAACTGATTAAAAATCTTCATTTTGCATATTCACTTAGAAACTTTTTTTAAATTAAATTCTGTGATTTCGACATACACATATTTATATCTGTGTGCATGCACTTCAAAACAATTTGAAATGATTCATTATAAGCCATAAAATTTAGCTAGAAAGCCAGGTTAAATCAGAGGATTAAAGCTGTATATTTGTTGTGCATTTGCTCCCTAGCATTCTAAATTTGCTGAAACCCATGTGGTAATTTGAATTGTAAGTGTCGTAATCTATTTAGTCCATAAATTATACTCCTTTCCAATATATCTAAGCCTGTAATCTGTAGCTCAGGCCAAGAGAAAATTTTGTTTGGATGCCCTCTAAAGCCGGATCGATCGGAATTTGTTTTTGAAAACTATTTTAAACAAATTTTTTCAAATGCGATTTAGGCCTACATGATTCATGAGGAAAATAAGACTTAGGGGTGTTGGTCAAAATCAACTGTAAATCAACTGCAACTTTGCAAATTGTAACACGCCTTTTCATTCGCGCACGGTATGCGCATTTAGCAAGACGCTCATGAAACAATGAATTTAAGTTTGCGCTTTCCGATGAACTGCAACTTGCGATCAATTGCAAGTTTTGAGCAACACCCCCTTAGAAGGGGATGAGAAGCCAAAGAGCATCTGAAAATGCCTTTCCAGGGGCCCCGTAACATAAAGGTTTGTGATTAATTGCTAATCTGATAGCGATTGATATCAATCGCAAGTCTATGGCAAATCATGTATTAAAATTTGCAATCGATCGCTAAATCAAATAGCGATTAATCGCAAACCTTTATGTTACGGGTCGGGCAATTTTTAGAGGGTTGGTCGGTGGAGGTCATCCAAACAATTACTTTTTTTG
Source organism: Temnopleurus reevesii (assembly GCA_036244855.1). Classification (NCBI taxonomy): domain Eukaryota; kingdom Metazoa; phylum Echinodermata; class Echinoidea; order Temnopleuroida; family Temnopleuridae; genus Temnopleurus; species Temnopleurus reevesii. Next base: position 106,317 of record BQKZ01001145.1, on the reverse strand, counting down.
CCTTATTTTGAACAGGAAGAGAGAATGATTGTACGCTGTAATTTGTGGTTTGTGTGTAGGTGTTTGACGATATTTGTGTCGGAACAGCTGTACAGTAGCGTGACACATCTCTCATTGTGTGTGCATCGGGTGAAGCATTGAATCACTGGTTTTCTCATTAAATCTTTGGGGTGGGGCTGAACTGTAAATCTTGTTACATAGATTATGAGTATGGTTATGGGTGTGATGAAATGAAGTGCCAGAAATAGCCACCGGTGACAGCCGAAAGAGGGACTTGTTTCCCCCGATGAATATTGGTATATTGCCTTCTGAGGCATTGAGTATATTGTACATAGATAGTGTAACTAAATTTGTTAGCAATCATGCTAATTTTATTAAAAGAAAAGAAGAACTGATCTCTTTGAATTAATGAAAAAAATAATGGAAATTTGTCACTTATTTGGGATATATTTTATAATGTGTATGTGAGAAATGTTATACAGAGTCATTACTATGTTGGTCTTCATATACCTATTTCAGGCCCCTCTGAAAATGTTTGGCTGTCCTTCTCTGTCTGACGACCTTCTGAAAATCAGCCTGGCCTCAATTGTTTTAAATTTTACTTTTTTTATTTAAAAGTTTATAATTCTAGATTGATAGTCATTTGATGTATAATAAGAATGGTAGTTTTGAAGAGTTTACATCTTTACTTTGCCTTTTAAGTATTCTTTTCCTCTTGGAATGTATACTGAAAAAATGTTTTTTTATATTTTCTTCAGAGATTAACCATATTTTTCAAATCAGACCCTCATTTGACAACCAGCTTAACAAATACACAGAAGGTGAAGAGCCATTAATCCCTAAACCCTAGAAATACCCTCCTTGAGCGCCAAAATAGCTTTTTCAACAAGTATAGTGGGCCTATTTTCAAGAGGAAAACCTGAAAAGAGCTTTTGTAAACACAAAAGATTTTTTTACTCCGTAGACAACCAAGCATTTTTTTTGCCTAATGATGTTGAAAATGATATTGATGGTAGATATTATAGGCATTTGATGGATATTGATAATAACTAATGATTATTTCATCTGACTTTTATCTTGTTCCAGCGATTTATCAGTACCTCCACTGCCTCCCAAAGCCAAACATCGCTCCCTCTACGACAACAACGATTCATTCGGCATGCACCCCGCGGCACACAACAACAACAACCCGCAGCTGAGCCAATCATTCTCCGGTAGCTCCATGTCCGTGACTAGCCACAACTCCGACTTGAGCAACACCAGCTCGCACAGCCGGCCGGACTCTATGCACAGTAGCATACCCAGCGACTGGGAGATCTCAACGATCTCCACGGACCCGAGCGAGAGACTTTCGGTGTTTTCAGGCCGCTCAGACGGCACGCTGAGCCCCATAAACGTTGCAGGGTCGTATTCGTCGTACACGTCGTATTATAAGTCGTCGGTTATATATCATGAGGAGAGGAGAATTATAAATGGGGGTTATGCTGATAGTGTAGGGGGTGGCGGGGAGACGAGCGGGGGCGACAGCACGCCCCCTCCTCCGCTACCGAGTAAGGTCAGACCAAGGACTGTCCGGCAGCATTCCACCTATGATAATCTAAAACCCGAGGACGTGGATGCGCTTTCGCAGAAGCTTGAGGAGGTGTTTGTTTCGTCGGAGCCTCCGCAACCGGATGTTGTGGCTTGTGCGACGCCGAAAGGAATCGCTAAGTTTACGTCGAGCGGTGATATTGATCAGAGGCTAGATTTTGATGGACCGCCCCCACTGCCACCGAAAACCAACAAACACAGTAAGTTCATCGACCAGATATTATTCCACCCCGAAAATCTCAATATCAAAAGTATTAAAATGAGAATGGTTATATTCTATCATCTCCTGTACTTAGAAGTGTAAGAAATTTTTTCGAAGTTTTATCAATTTAAGGATATATCTCTTTAATAATTCAAATAATTTGAAGTTGTCAAAGTACCTCACATAATGAGAACATTTAGCAAGTTCATAGGTATTATGAAAGAGCATGAGCTGAAATTTTTATTGTGCTTTTATTTTTGTGAATTTTATGGTCTTAGCCTCGCGAAAATTTCCATCCTTTGTGATACACATTCATATACACACTGACAAAACCACGAAAATAACATCACATTAAAATGTCATACTGTTCCAAAACACTAAAATATGGGCTTATACAATATCTTCCTACCAAACTTAAAAATGATGTCCGTACATGTACCTCTATTTCTGTTCAGTATACAAAAGACCTTTTTTATTCTATCAAATGTTTCATTATTATTTTCGTATGTATACAAAAATTAAGTGCGCGCAATATTTCTTCTATTTGCATATATTTTAATTTTTTATTTTCATTTTTTTGCAGTCAACACATACCTTGATCTCGTGGGAGGCTACAACACGGATGGAGTTGAACTATCCTCCTTCCAACAATCCTCTATCTCAACCCACATGCTCGCAACGATCAATTCATCGAACAACGCCTCCCCGTACGAATACATGCTCCGTCGCGAAGAGTTCTTCCGCGAGACGTACCGGCTCGAGGGTCAGGGCGGAGCCTCCGACCCGGTCTCGTGCAGTGTCGCCAGGGGGCATCATCAAGCGCAGTACCAAGAGCGGTTTGAGTCGCCGCTGCCTGGTGGGCGGAGCTACGATACGGGGTACGATACAATGTCGCAGGGGAGCCACGATAGCGATGAGCTGCGCCCGGCGATACCGCCCAAGAAGAAAGGTTCCATACCAAACGTGAGTGGGTTTAGAGCTTTTTTTTAGAAAGGAGACATTCTTAGCTAATGCTAGCCTGTGCACAAACCAAACTAATTCTGTATTAGTCAGACATGTCCTCTTTGAATTCCACGTTCATTTACATTATTATCTGATGGCACCCTTACATTTTGTGTAAGAAATTTTGCTTAGTCTGCAATCTTGTCTCATAAGGGTGAATTTCGTGTTGAAATAATTGACACCACTAGTAGGATTTCATTATACAAACTTCTGATTTCAAGACAAGTGTTTGAACCATTAGTAGACCAACTCCTATTATAGAACCATGGTATTTCCCAAGTAGTTTGCATTAAAAATGTGATAATCAAATAATGAAATTTAGCCTGCAATTATCAAGATCTAAGTATTTTGAACTGAACATATCTCCTGTTGTGTAAAAAGTATTTTGCAGTTAAAGCTCCAAACATTCTTTAAATAATTGAATTGCTGTACTGGATTTTTACCTAATATTTAATTATAATTATAATTCTCTTCAATAACAGAGCTCTGAGCTGAGATCAAGGCATTATACCAACCCAGAGAGGCCGCTGTCACCGATGTATGATCTGAAGAAGAAATCCGAGAGTATGATCGAGAATGGCAATCAGCCGCATCCGCACAAGTAAGTTTAGCAGGGTAATCAAACCTGTCGTAGCAGCCACCTGTCTATAGTGGCTACCTGTCTACAGTGGCCACTTAAATTTGTTCACTCCGAATGGAAATGTTTGTTTTTGAACCTGTCTATACTGGCCTATAGTGGCTACTTTCTCTGTTTCCCTTAGGTGGCCAATATAGATATATTATATAGATAGGTTTGACCTTTGATGGTAATTACATTGCATAATGTAGAATGTTACCATGAGTTTGGATAGGTTGAGGGGTAGATGGGGTGGGGTTTATGAAGGTGTGTAGGGGCAAGGATGAAGGGTCGAGATGCTCTTGCATAGAGAAAATAATTTTGGAAAATGAAAACGAGGACCAATATTTGTTGTCCTATGGTGTAAACTTTCCCTGCATAGGGATTCAATTGTAAAGCAAGTTGAAATCATACTCCCAAGTGAGTAAGGGAGAGGGTAAATTTGGGGCTCAGATAAATTTTCTGCATTTTTGAGGACATTTTACTTTTACAATGAGAGGGCACAAAATATGATTTTATGATCAAGCTAATTAAAAAAAATAAAAATTGATTCTTGAAAATGGTGTAATCTTGACAGTATATTTTAATGATTTGGAAACAGGGGTAGCAATATTGTAGAATTAGGATTTTCAAAGACTTTACTGAAACTGTATTTGACTGAAACAAACATGGTGCAATCTTGTATAATCTTGTATATTGTGATCGTAATATCCATTTATTTCCATTTCCCCAGTGGTGGTCAACTAGCCATTTCTGCAAGACTCCCATCAGAGGTCGAATCGGAACCGGAGGAAAGCTTTAGTGATGGAGGTATCCTCGACATGCTTGATGTCAGCGAACTCTTATCTTGGAGTAAAGATGTAAGCAAAAACGTCTAAAAACAGCCCAAACAAGGAATTTGTACAAAAACTTATAATATTATAGAGAAAGAAATATTAATATATCTATATGGAAAACCAAAATGCGCAGAAAACTTTAATAGCCAGAATGGGCATATTCTTGATGTAGTTCAGCATTAAAGGCCCATTTTAAGAGAAAAATAAGACTGCAATAGAATAATTTCATGATGTATTCAAATTTATTCATGTTTTTTCCTAACAGGAGGAAGGAACCCCAATGAAAGGAGGTCCTATAGATGCATTGATTGTATATGCAGCAGATGCCGACAGGAAAGGTTAGAAAATGTTCCCTTTTTCTCACATTAACCTTTTAATTCGGTAACAATTATCAGCTCTTCATTTGTAAAGAATTATCGAGATGGAAATAAATCAATCAAATCAAATCAAATCAAATCAAATCAAATCAAATCAAATCAAATCAAATCAAATCAATCAGACGGATCAATTTTGTTGTTTGGTTTTTATAAATGATGACAACTGATGTTTCACAGCTCTAACAATTTTCAAGATACACATGCTATATTAGGCAACAAAAAGAAGTGTTTTTTTAATATCCTCTAATGCAATTTTAAGGGGAAAAAACATCTGTCGGTTAGAAAAAGTTTTTTTGCTTATTAATTTTATTTTACACACAATATGAAAAACAATTCATGAGGCAATTAATGCTTCAAGGGGGATGAAAAACCAAATTCCATTTTAAAATATCTCTTCAGGTCGTATTTTAATGTTTGTTTATTATTCATAATTTATCTGAGATTTTTTAAGATTTTGGTGAAAAAAAAGTTTAGGCTGTTTTAAGAGGGTCAGTAGATTGAAGGCATCCAACTTTTTTTGTCTGAGCAGAAATTGTGTTTGCATTATGATTAAGGTGATATGATTAAACTGCAAATTGAACCGTTCTGCCAACCAGTGTATTCCATAATTGTCTTCCTAAAATAGAGATCATCAATTCAATAAAATTTATTTAATCTGCCCAATAGTCCTTAAATTAGCAATACTTTTTCTTCATGACAGATCTTGTGTACTATGAAGCTTTCCTGACCACGTACAGAATGTTCATCAACTCAAGAGAGCTCCTCAATAAACTTCTCTTCAGATATCCTTTAAAATTAATACTATTTGCTAGGATGATCAAACATATTGATGATGGTGGAGAGGGTGATGTTGATGAGGGCGTGCGATGGGTGTGTTAGTGGTCGTGGTGGTGGATGATGATGGTAGTGGTGATGATGACAATGATGATGGTGATGAAAGTGATGTTTGTGATGGTGATGATGTTGATGAAAATGATGATGAAGGTGGTAGTGATGCTGCTGGTGGTTGTGATGACGGTGGTAGTAGTGGTGGTAGTGATGGTGGCGATGCCGATGGCAAGGATGGTGGTGGTGGTGGTGGTGGTGGAGGTGGTGATGGCGATGGTGGTGATGATGAGGAGGGCGATGTTGGTGACGTTAGTCATGATTTTGATGGTGATTATGATGGTAGCAATAGCATCGTTAGTGATGATAATGATGATGGTGATCACATTGATGATAATGGAGACCCTATGGATTACTTCAATGATTGTTGCTGCTGATTTTGATATTTAAAGTGTTTACAATGATGATGAAAACCTGAATTCATATATTGTAGCAAACATGTCACCATATTCTCCTTAACTGAGGCTTACATATAAGAAGTTCCGCCACAAAACCGACATGAAGTCAAAGAGGGCCAACAGGAATGCATTCTTCTTACTTCTCAGAGTGGCAGGAGATCTCATGTAAGTTAAATCTAAAAGATAATGTCATGTATTCGTTACCATGAAATCTCCATTTTAGGAGAGGAATTAAAAGAACACAGACAATTATAGTGTGGTGCAATTTGGAACCATATTTTCATGAAAGTGTGAAAACCATTGTGTCCTAATTGTTGTGGAAATCACACACTCTCCTCTCCTCTTGCTCCCTCTTACTTCCCCTTCTTCTGTGGACTTCCCCTCTATTCCTTGTCTTGCATCTCTCCTTGCCCCTCTCTCTATCTCTCTCTCTTTCTCCTCTCCTCTCTCTCTCTCTCTCCCTCTCTATCTTTTCTCTCTCTTTCTCTCCTTCTCTACCGTCTATCTGCCTCTCCCCTCCCCTCTCTCATTCCTCTGTCACTCTCTGTCACTCTCTGTCTCTATCTGTCTCCCTCTGTCTCCCTCTCCCCTTTTCCTCTCTATCCTCCCTCCTCCCATCCTCTGCCCTTATCACTCTCACTCACCACCCCCCTCTCTCTCACATTTTTGCTTCATATCTATACAGAGGACAGACAGAGGATGACATTTTGAAGATGCTGATGGAGCTTGTATTCCAGCTTCTCTGTGACGGTGAGCTCATGCTTGCGAAGATCCTGAGAGATAAAGTCCTCACCAAGATAGAGAATAACAAGAAAGCTCTCAACACCAACAACAAGCATCTATGGGGTGTCGGAATCTCAATCTCGTAAGTTTGTTGACCCTTGATGATGATGATGATGATGATGATGGTGGTGGTGGTGGTAGTGGTGATGATGATGATGTTTGGTGGTGGTTGTGGTGGTGGTGGTGGTGACTATGGTGATGATGATGATGGTGATGATGATGATGATGATAATGATGATGATACTAGTGATGATGATGCTGATGACGCCTGGGAATGGTGATGATGGTAATGATGATGATGGTGATGATGGTGATGATGGTGATGATGGTGATGGTGATGGTGATGATGATGATGATGATGATGATGATGATGATGATGATGATGATGATGATGATGATGATGATGATGGTGATTATGATGATAGCCCCTTTCTCAAACATAATAACGCTGAATTAAAGATAGAAATTCATAACAATTGCTGGGTATGCTTGAATAACAAAACAAGAGCCAGCCAAAGAAGAGATATATACTGAATCTTTACAAAACCTGCACAAACATGTATATCCTGTTTGAATAGGATACCAATGGTTTGTACAGTATTTATGACCAAAGCATTTATGCCTTTAATTGACTTTAAAAATTCATTGACCCTAGCAGATATTGGAC
>BQKZ01001145.1:66861-97701 GCA_036244855.1 Temnopleurus reevesii | reverse complement strand
TTTCTGTTTAATAGATTTACGTTCTTGCGTTTGTTGGGGAACAAAGCAAAATGGTCGAGAGAGGGTCATGTGGTTATCTCGTAAATAATAAAATTAGTGCTAATTTTACTGATATCTGAAACACCATTCTCTCCCAAAACTGATCTATATGTTTGATAGCTTGAAGTTGCTGTTCAAGGTGGTGATAGAAATCGCTTTTAAATTTTATTTCCTTTCGTGCGTTTGCAAAGAATACCACGCCAAAGCTATATGTACTTTTAGTAGATTCACCATGCGCCAAACAGCATCATACTGTTTGTAATCACATTTGTAAAATATTCTTTGACTTGTGGTGCCTTTGTTTTAGAGAAACCCTCTATGCCACAATGATTTTAAAAATCAGCTGTTTTTTCCGAAAATCAACTATATCAACTGCTATTTGAAGATTTAAAGGAAATTCCTGATATTTTGCCACCAATATGAATTTAAAAACATTAGAGAGAGAGGGAATGCTTTCAATGATTTGTTTCTCTGATTCTTTTTCTTGTCAACAGTACCTGAGAAAACTAAACAACTTCAACTCATACTTAGCAGTATTGTCAGCGTTAGACTCTGCTCCGATCAGAAGACTTGAATGGCAGCGGCAGACAGTTGATGTAAGTAATCCCATTCTCTCCGTACACTCAGACACTAAATTGCTATCATATGAAGAAAAATAAGATGAACAAACTGAAAATTTGAGCAAAATCGGATAATCCATTCAAAAGTTATGAATTTTCAAAGTTTTGATTTACACCACTCATGGGCTCCTTAAATTGGCAAACGTACAGGGACAAAATGGCTGTCAACACGGAGAACTCTCCATTCACTTTATACACAAAATTCCACATTTTCCTCTTTTTCCAGAAAAGTAGACAGAATTTTGTTTTTTCGCTTCAATATATCATAGCCACATCAATTCTGCAAGCATTCCAGAAAGAACGGTGGTGATTCCTCATTTGAAATATGATATTTATCAATTTTCAATAAATTTATATACAAAGTGAATAAGGAGTTCTCCATGTATGACATCACAGATTATGCTAATTTGCTATACGTTGCCAATTCAAGGAAGCCCAGCACAGGTGGAAATGATAACTTTGAAAATTCATAACTTTTGAACGGATTATCCGATTTTGCTCAAATTTTCACAATTTGTTCATCCGATTTTTCTTCATTTACTGTCTATACATTATTGTCTGGGTGTAATTCCCCTTTAAAATATGACATAATACCAACAACCCCCCAAAACAGAAATAGATGAAAGCGGACCTTGCAGAAGAGTCAGCGTTGAACTCTGTCTGATCAGGAGGCTTGAATGGCAATGACAAACCATAGAAGTAATATAACATTGATGACAATATACCTTTGATTTGCTATTGAGTACTTATCAAAAATAGCCCCCAATTTTTTTTAAGGGAATGTTGTCAGAATATTTTCAAATATGATTTTTTTTTTATGGATCTAATGAGTAGATCAAGAGAACAAGAGGGAAAAGCAAAATGACAGGCATATAAGAACCGGCATGTTAAATTGTATGAATAATCTTCTTGGCTGGAAAATAAAATAAAGTATATGTGGATAATCCTTTTTGCATACAGCCATACTTGCCCTAGCAGCCACCTGTCTATAATGACTGCCTGTCAATATTGGCCACCTAAACGGTTCCCTTCAGATGTAAATGTGTTATATAAATTGTCTATAGAGGTAACCTGTCTACAATGTCCACTTTTCTGCTTCCCGTGGTCGCCACTATAAACAAAAGATGAGGACATTCCTTTTGAATTTTTGTGTGTCATACATGGATGGAGATGCACAATATGCACTCATTTTATTTTCACTAGAATAATGAAATGATGATTCTATTACAATATTTTTAATTAGGAATGGAGAGGACGTCTTAAATTTCTTTAAATTTAGTCTTAATTTGTGAATGTATTGTAAAGAAAATGTTTTCTTTCTTGCAGGGTTTGAAGGAGTACTGTACCCTTATCGACAGCTCGTCATCATTCAGATGCTACAGGGCTGCNCATTCATTGACCCTAGCAGATATTGGACACTAGCTGATATTATTCTTGGAAGATCTTTTAAGTTCATATGAGAAGTGAAAGTGCAGTGTAAACATTGAAAATAAAAGGGATTTCCCGTATTAAGGAATGTTAAAGGTTCTTCACTTCCTCATTCATTCACTGCATGTTTACATTATATGCTAACAAGTGTATACCACTATATTGAGATATATGATATAGGAGAGGTTTTCAGATATCTCAAATGATGGCCCATAATTCATGTATGACATGATGCCTTGGGTTATAATTTTTAAATCAAAGTTATGACCCAATATTTTGGAATTGTCTATGATTGCCCAAGTTCATAGGAAGATATCAGTACTTTTTGAAATACATATCTATGCAGTCAGACTTGTCGATAGTTTTCCCATGAGGGAAACAGAAGCATAGGTCAGTATAGTCAGGTGTCCTGTATAGACTGGTTCTATAGCATATAGTTTTATGTAGAGGGATACAAGTGGGTCTTTAAGTAGCCATCATAGGCAGGTGCTGTAGTATGACGGATTCGACCGGCATATAAACACTTGTGTTTTCAATCCCCGATCTATGTATTCTAAATTATCCACAATTTTCAAGGGATGAGTCAAATATTTATACTTTAAATTGCAAGAGAGCGTGAGTCAGTAAGAATTCATGCCTAGATATTGTTCCTTTGGAAAAATCTTGTCAATTGTGTGCAGTTTCACTGAGCAGGAGACATTTATGATTACAAATAAGGACATTGCTCTACTGTATAAGCTGAAATTTTCGCGGTGGTTTTATTTTCCCTAATTTCGCGGTTATGGCCTCGCGAAAATGTTCACTCTATATGATGCACATTCCTTAAAAAAAATGCACTTTAAAAAATGTGAAAATAACAACACGCCATTGTGTCAAACTGGTCAGAAATCGCGAAAATATCTGTATGCTAAAATATTGGCTTAAAGAGTATTTGAAATATTCAAGATACAGGATACTTGATTCATGTACATGCCATTCATTCAGTGGAATATCCATGTCCCTCACCAACAGATAAGAAATCAGAAGCGCAGTAGAATATGTTCAAATAGTTTCTGCGCTATATAAATCTAAAGTTATGTAATGCAATAAAAAATACAAAGAAATTTGATTTCCATTGGCTTTAATCACTTATATCTACATTTTTTATCACAAATCACAGGAGACCATCAATCAACGAGATTTCAAGTCAGGACATCGCTGAACAAATGACCATCCTTGACTCAGAACTCTTCCAGAAGATAGAGGTAGGACATTTGCCTTAAATTCTGCCACTTAGCTCCGGTCTCCAAATGTTTTTATATGTCAAATATGGCCAGAAATATTTTAAATGTCCACTGGATTTTAGTCTTGATATTTATGTATTTGATCAAATTCTTTAAAAAGCATACACATAATGAAGTATATCACATTTAAACATTTTCAAGAATGTGGTAAATTGCACTTTGTCTACACATGGTTACATTGTATTTGCTTCCCGCACGTTAGTTTCATTTATGAAAATATTTGCTTTTTGCACTGTTCTAAGTATCATTTTTCTGAAGGTCGCTGTCTTTTGTTGTTGAAGTTTTGTTGTTTTTGATATTTTGTTGATATTTTTTGTGATATAGATCCCTGAGGTACTGATGTGGGCCAAGGAACAATCAGAGGAATTGAGTCCAAATCTCACAATATTCACCGAACACTTCAACAAGATGTCCTATTGGTAAGAGAAGTTTCAATTTTTACAACTTGATGTTCATTATTCACAACATATTAACCCGAGACATTAATATGCTTTCAGTGGATCAAGAAAAATGCGATACTGCCATTCTGGGTTAAAATTGTAGCAAAATCGGACGATTCTTTCAAAAGTTATGAATTTTCAAAGTTTTGATTTACATACTTCATAGCCTCCTCAAGTTAGCAACACACAGGCACAAATGGAGAACTCTCCATTTCATTTTGTTCACAGAATTATACATTCTATTGTACAGCCTATATGGCAAAACTGCAATTTGCCTATGTAGTTTTCTCTCTTTTTTTCTGACTTTTTATGGCAAAAAGTTTTATGCAATGGGCCAAGGAGTATGTATGTATAAGGAACTTTGGGCTAAATCTAATGAAATGTATTCTTAAAATATATTTATTTATGAATTCATAATTTATCCGATGAATTTATGAAAAAATAAATGTTTCTTTTTATCCACAGGGTGAGATCTCTCATCCTTCAGGAGCCCAAAGCGCAGGACAGGGAAAAGCTTCTTAATAAATTCATCAAAGTTATGAAGGTATGAATTAACCCTTTAACTGCTGCATCAAAAATATTTTGTGCATGACATTTTCAAAGAAGGTTACACATTTTTTGTTTAGGAGTGTGACACATCATTTTTGTTTCGTGATAATTAAGCATTTTCTATGTTGATTTTTATTCAAACTATGAAAATATTCCAACTTGCTATTGCAAAACTGCATCATGGTAATATTTTTGACTGCAGCTCACAGAGTATAATTTGATATCTGAAACACCATCTCTCCCAAAACTGTATCTATATGTTTAATAGCTTGAAGTTGCTGTTCAAGGTGGTGATAGAAATCGCTTTTAAATTTTATTTCCTTTCGTGCGTTTGCAAAGAATACCACGCCAAAGCTATATGTACTTTTAGTAGATTCACCATGCGCCAAACAGCATCATACAGTTTGTAATCACATTCGTAAAATATTCTTTGAATTGTGGTGCCTTTGTTTTAGAGAAACCCTCTATGCCACAATGATTTTAAAAATCAGCTGTTTTTTCCGAAAATCAACTATATCAACTGCTATTTGAAGATTTAAAGGAAATTCCTGATATTTTGCCACCAATATGAATTTAAAAACATTAGAGAGAGAGGGAATGCTTTCAATGATTTGTTTCTCTGATTCTTTTTCTTGTCAACAGTACCTGAGAAAACTAAACAACTTCAACTCATACTTAGCAGTATTGTCAGCGTTAGACTCTGCTCCTATCAGAAGACTCGAATGGCAGCGGCAGACCGTTGATGTAAGTCATCCCAAATTCTTCTTAGACATGTGAAATACTAATAAACCTCCCAAAAAGTGATATATCATTCAATACTCTATAATCCTAAGCCCTGAAAAAGTTTTATTGGCTTTTGAGTTCATAAACAAAGATCACCATATTTAAAAAGAAAGGGAGAATGCACAATCTTTTTAGATGAAAAAGAAAAAGCGATATGTGGATAATATTACAAATATTCAGTTCAAGAGCTGATACCAGTCATTCGTAAAGTAGATCTGAACTTGGTGAAACACCTACCAGGGCCCTATTGCATAAAAAGTTGCGTTTGAACGCAAGTCAGAAAATTTAATGCCACTCAATCAATCAGGAGCGCGTATTTAGGAGTTGCATTTTATTTTGAGAGTTGCGTTTAAATGCAAGTTTTTATGCAATAGGCCCCAGTGAAGGAAAACAAGAGATCAAGACATTGCTCCTGAATCTGTGCATGTCATAGATAATCTACCATCTTTTGTATAACCTCTATTTTTTATTAAATTGGGAATTGGATGTTTTAACTTTCTTGATATTAAGTCAAAAGTCGTGAATACCTTGTAAGAAAAAATATCCTCTTTCTTGCAGGGTTTGAAGGAGTACTGTACCCTTATCGACAGCTCGTCATCATTCAGATGCTACAGGGCTGCACTTGCTGAGGCTGAACCACCATGTATTCCATACCTGTGAGTCATCAATTTATCACTATTTTAGTAACAATTATTTTAGTAACGATATTCACAGACCCTAACATCACAGCACACCAGAGTATATCCATATAGTGACTGTGATATGTTAATTATCTAATTATTATTATTACTATGTGATTTTTTGTCCCCTTCACATGGATTTCAAACATAAATGAACCTTTTTCACAATAATTCTCAAAGATATAATTAACATGTGAATCATGCAATTTAAATTGACATCAATGAACTGCTAAAAATCAATCATAAACTTTGAGGTGATGATCAATCGGACCCAGCACTAAAGCTATGCATACCATGAGCACCGATTAGATGGACCTGTGCGCTATACAAGTAGCCACCATTATTATTATTATTACCATTAAGCAGACTTGTCATTGTTTACTGTATGCAATAGCTATTGTTGTGAAGGCTTACTGTATAAATAGTTGTGATCCACAATTAAAAAAGGGGATGAGAGAAAAAAAGGGTATGGCAAAGATGAACTGGCTGTCCTATCTTGTTGGTACAAATTAATATATATTGTTCTTCTCTTCAAAAGTAATGTGATAAACTTGGGAATAGGAATACTTACAAGAGATTGTGAAATATAAGCCTCTAAGAGAAACCTTACGTTCTGGTCTCACATTTAGAACAAAAACGTAAGGAACTTGATTGTTTCAAGTAGCTGCACCTGAGCTTTGGAATGGGCGTCCTGAACTTGTAAAGGAAGCAGCCACTGTTCAGCAGTCTAAACGAGCATTAAAAATGTCACTTCACCATTAAGTCACCCTTTACCATATTAAATTTGTATGCTGTTATTTTTTTATGAAATTTGTCTTTACATGTATATGTGAAACAGACCTGAACCCCTCCTTGTTATTTTTGCTCTCTATGTTTACAAAGCGCATAGGGACTGCTTCTGCTGTGATATGCACTGTATAAATACTTTTTATTATTGTTGTTTTAATTGAATAATTTTTGCCTTATCCCAACATGGATTAACACTGATTGACAGTGCTTTGCCGAGAAGCTGAGAAAAAATCTCAGGCATTCGCGGGTAGGAATCGAAAAAAAAAAATCATTCAATTGATATTTACGCAGTACCTGCTGCTATAACACGAATCGAGCCCGCCACTTCCATCGGCCCTCGGTGATCTAGTGGTAAGACACCTGTCTAGTCATCAGGAGATCGTGGGTTCGATTCCTACCCGAGAATGCCTGAGATTTTTTCTCAGCTTCTCAGCAAAGCACTGTCAATCAGTGTTAATCCATGTTGGGATAAGGCAATAAAAAAAAATTATTCAATTATTTATCCACCCAACACAAAAATCATTCAATTGATATTGTTGTTTTGTTGTACAGTGGGCTGATCCTACAAGACATCACCTTTGTACACATTGGCAACCCTGAGGAGCTGCCGGATAACGGCGGGGTGAACTTTGTCAAGTGTTGGCAGTACTTCCAAATCTTAGACAGCATGCGAAGATTCAAACAACAGTGAGTATAAATTATTTTTGCTAAAAGGTTGTAGAATAGATTAGTTGAGAAGTATGAATAGGAGTCAGGCTCTTCAAAGATTTTTTGCTGTGGTGACTGAGAATTTTCACATGCAGCTCGATAACAACCAAGGGAAAAAAAATTTTGTGAACTTTGTCAAATGTTGGCAGTGTAGTACTTCCAAATCTTAGACAGCATGCTAAGATTTAAACAATAGTGAGTGTAGATTATGACCGAGGTGTTGTGGCGTGCACCTGTAATATAGCTGTTTGGGACAGTGCTAAATTCACCTATGTTGGTTGCAGGTTTGATCCCCGGTTGCCACCTTCACTCTCTCTTCTTTCTTCTCTCTCTTCTTCTCCTGATGTAAATATTTAAATTTGAATGATACACTCAGTAAAACCAAATTTCTCTCTCTCTCTCTTTCCAGTAAGGTTGTAGAATAGATTAGTTGAGAAGTATGAAGAGTCAGGCTCTTTGAAGCTTCTTTTGTGTTGGGGGAATGGGAAGAGCATTTGTTTTGACGGAGAATTTCCACATGAAGCTTGATAACAACCAAGGGAAAGCCATTTTGTGAATAATGTATCAATGACTCCCATCAGGTTTTCATTTAATTTTATGATCTTTCATAATGACTTTACAACAATCTCCTATAAGAATCATATTTAAAAAAAAAAAAAGAATCACCCTCTTTTCTATTGTGGCAAGTTTGAAGGTCTAGCCTGAAGTAAAAATATTCAACCACGTCATGATGAATACTAGCATTAATTTCCTTCTGCAAGAAATTCATCTACTCAACCCAGGTGAGGTGAATGGGTACCTGGTAGGAATATTTATTCTTTGAAATGCCAAGTGTGCTGGCGTACGTCGGGCTAAAGCCAGGGTAATATTAATGCAAAGCGCCTTGAGCATTCCACAGAGTGGATACGTACGCTATATAAATTGCATCTATTATTATCATTATTAAAATGACTGATTATTTTACCTCTCTTTCTTCCTAACCAGCCACTATGACACACTGTCGAAAGATGAGAAGGTTCTCTTGGTCTTCAATGATTTCTCAGAGTACTTGGACGAGGAGGCTATGTGGCAATTGTCAAAGGTCATCAAACCATGAGATCTCACATGCGATGCTAGATTGCCAATTTACAGATGACAATATTCAACCAGTATCATTGTCAAGCCACGAGATGTCCTTCTTGTTTTGACATCAAGACGTGAAAGCAATATTGATTATTTGGATGCTTGTTGAATGCTATGTATGACTGGACCGATATCGATGTCCGCCAATGAGTTCTTGCTTCGGACACCAATAGTTGAAGTGCATGGATGCTCCATTGTCCGTTGAACCCAATGCGTAACTCAACCGTGATCATTGCTAGCCGCTCAATCCCACTCCTGACACCAGCTTAGGAAATACCCAGTGCTATTACTGTTTTGGATTCTTCATGTGTCTTTCTGAGAATTGTCGCGTAGGGAGATTTCATTTACCGCTGATTCAAGTTCCTGCTTTGAAACTCTTAGTGGGTGGATCAGATTGTGGATGTCATTCTTACTCTCTATCTGGATGATGCCAAAAACCCAAGCTGATACCAGTATGAGAATGTAATATCGACACTGACACAATGTATGGTGTCAAAGGCATCAAACAACCCATGGTATGCTACTGCTGGCAACACTATTTGGCAATGCCATTCTTGGAATCTTCATTTGATTCCACTTTTGACATCATGAGTCATCCCTTTCTTTATCTTTGGATCTTATTTCTATTTCTGGTCCAAGTTCTGGATCCCACTCCTGACACCACTATGGGTTTATAAATATTTTGATCTTTTACGCTAAAGTTTCAATCCATGTGAAAAGGTTTTGTCATCATTTTGAGGTGGAATTTTTAGTTTTGAATGCCCCATCTGCTGTGAAACAATGCTAAGTCATGTGCTGCTCGTGTTGCAGAGAATAATTGAACAAAATGGCTGCTCAGATACAAGAATTAGGCATTATGTATTGCAAAGACTGCAGCCTTCTGTGAGACGGTTTATGAATTTTTAGCAGTAAATACTTTTTCAGTATTATGTGTGTCCCCACCATGTGGGTGGAATTTTGAAATATGTTATTTACAAGGTAATAACTACTTATTGTATATTATTCAATATGACTTGATGAGTGTTTGTTGGAGCAATATATTAAATTATTGATGTTGGTTTGTCATGAATTTATGAAATCATTAATTTTTTTGTTTTCATCTGCATTTGGCTTAGTATTAGCAAGAACAGTAAATCTTCCTTTGCTTTTAACGCCTTCATCGTCATCTCCATCATCCTCTTCTTCCTCATCATCAACTGTTTGTTTGTTAATATTGAAATTGACATCGTCATTATCATCAACATCATCATTATCATCATCATCATCATCATCATCATCATCATCATCATTGTCATCGTTATCGTCATCATCGTCATCACCATCACCATTGTTGTCATCGTCATCATCATCTTCTCCATCATTACCATCACCACCATCATCATAATCACCATCATCATCATCTCCATCATTACCATCATCAGCATGAACATCACCGCGAGTAGTGTTCATATTTACCAATAAACAATCATGCATTTCATCATTAAAATCACTTGATACAATTATACATTTAGCAGCTACTTTTCAAATTGGTGGACAATTTTTCATGCTTCCTACCCCGGTATAGAGTTAAATGTGCTCCATGGAGCCTGTCCAAAGAGAATCACCTAAGTGTATAATTTAAATGGATTTATGGATTTATAGGGAAAGCGTGACTGCTAAAGTTGTATTTCTTGGGTCTATGAAAACCTCTTAGTCTGATGAGAAATTCCATCTGGCAAGAAGTAAATATCACACAGTTTTATAATTTTGTATTGAGATTGATTTGAGTGTTGACAATTATTTAATTATTAAAAAGATGACAGGATTCTCTTTCAATAGCTGTGAAAGTAATTTTCTCCACCCTAAATGTATTCCCTCTTGCCCTGTTTAAAGACATAGCTTTTTGCTTAATGTTTATCATTTTGACTTTAGTCTTTTCGAATGTTTCTTTTTTGTTGTAAACTCATGTTAATGGATGAACAGTAAAGAGTTATTTGTTGTAATTTTCATAAGTTTGTGTCACAAATAAATAAAGTGTTTGTCAATGGTTGTCTATATTTCCATGCTTATTAAAACTTTTTAATATTTTTCAAATTGTGAAGTGATGTGAGCGAGGATTTCTTGCCAAAAACTCTACTTAAAACAAACTAGCCTCCAACTCCCTTTACATCGCTCCTTTTCTCATTTATTGTGCAGTCTGAAGTAACATATTTCATAGCATTTCTTTCCAGTTTTCTTTTGAAAATATATTTATATTTTTCATGAAAAATACTGTACAGATGAACGTTTGAATTTCTTTTCTTGCATTAATATGTGATAGTCCTGTGACTAATAAATGTTTTTGAAATTGTGAGTTATTTATCAGAATCTTTTGCATGTTGATGACTGCATATTTATTTTTTATACTTGAATGATAATCGTATATATGCATGTATCTATAGATCTTGAATGTAAACAGTCAGTGTGTATGTAATCCCATCTGCTAATTAACAAGATGCAGAACATTATGTAATATACTCCTAATTTTTTTTATGCAAAAATTGGCTGATCAAGCTTTGTACAAATCAAATATGTCTTGTCATATTATTCTAAATTATGTATGCCTGATGTAATATTTCTACAAAAGATTCAGTTTTGTGATGAGGAAATGTTTGTATAAAGTGCAATTTAGTGGAGTAAAAAGTACTTATGTGGTGAAATTTTTATGGAATCTGTACAATTGTCGGTCTACAAAAGAACAAAGTCACAAAACTGAGCAAACAAATTGTGTTATGTATCATGGTTTATGAATTATTCTGTTTGGTTACATGTATGAAGATAACAGAGCTAGGACCCCTGTAGCAGATTTCAATGGTCTTCATCATTGTATATCAGTCACTATATCAGAGACGTCAACCATTCTGCAATATGCATGATGCAAACATTAAAATGTGAATCACCAAACAGCTGAGCAAAACATTTTTTTCATGAGCAGATGGTTTCTCTCCTGAGAAAATATCTGGCTCTGCTGTTGCATGATTCCCACTTTAATTTCTTTTTTGTACATTCTGAAACTGATGGCATCTCAGATATTCTCACTATTAATTGGGAGTGAAATTGTGTTTCTCTTGCATCATTTACAAGGTTCTTCTGAGAATGCTGCATATTAATAGCTCAGATTTTTTTCATGGATAATGATGTTGGATTAAAGTCACCAGAGTCAATTCTCTTGTTCCAAACGATGAATATGCATTTCACTTGATACAATATACTATAATTATGTAATTATTACATACATGTAAATGTAATTCAAAACAGAAGGCACAGGGAGAAATGTCTTGTGCCATTATATCATGCTGCCAATATGAAAGAACTACATTCTAGTGTCATAAAGATTTATTTCCACCTTTATTTTAATGCTTCTATTTTTACCTGAAAATCACAGAAGTGGAATTCCTTGATTTTCAGGGAATACAGTTTCTTTGATCAAAAGATTTAAGAACAAAAACAACTCTGAATCTATCGCCCTTTTTTCTTAAACATTATTATAAATCACAGACTGTAAAAGCTGATATTTCAGCATATAGTTTTAGACAATTCACTAAATTTCAGACTTTCTGCACTTTACCGAGTTGCTATTATCACGTTTTGAAAATTTTTGTGCACAAGTCTATGGGCATTCTAATGACTGAAAATTTTTAGAGATTCATGATCGTTTAATTCGTGAAAATAAAACCCCTGCAAAAATTTCATCGTATGCAGTATGGTAATGTGTATAGAAGAGAAGTGTTTGGCATCACTCCTTTTTATGCTTCTTGCTTAAATTGCTGAAAACTACAATGCCACATATTTTGCTGTTTTTTAAATAAAATTGTTAGAGTACTTCAATCATTAATTGAAAAAGACGCGTCTTTATACTACCCAATTTTCTGGAGGATGGATTTTGTGCTCAGAAACCATCACCCTCTCTGCAATTGTGTTGAATTTGGCGTATTATTCATTTGCTTTTGATTGTACAGGGTTGTTTGAAATGTCAATCAGGTCAAGTTATATCCTCCCGAACCCATACCTTGTCATATCTCCCAATTTATTTATTTTTCTCCTCATTATTTATCAAGAAGGGCACTTTTAAACTGGAGTTGTACTTTAGGCCATGAAAAAAAATTGTTTGGTTTGCACTCAACTGACTGACCATTAAAATGACCTAATATGGACTTTATTGATTAAAAAAAAACCCTTTTCATTACATAATAAGCTGTAGGGAGTATTTATTTATTAAGAATTCAACATAAAACTCAGCCTTTCAAAACACTTATTGGGATTTCTTTTCCAGTGCTTTCACAAATTGTTTCTTTTGTTCCGCAGATTGAACTATTGATCAATTGTACTTAATGTCATTTATACATGTAGGTTTAGTTTTCATCTTGTATTTAAACAAGTCAATGTTCAAACTCTTTATTTATAACTAAATACAGGGCAGTTACAGCGAAGTATGAACAATATAGAGCTAGATGTATTACATTTTTGTAATATACCTGAAATATGGAAGTTCATGTACATGTATTTTTAGAAAGTTGTTGGCAAATAAATGTGTATTAAATTATATATATTATATATTTCAATGTATGTACATGTATGTTATGCAATCAATTTAATGTAATAAATAAGAAGCTATAACTTGTCAAATACAACAGCGCCCCCTGCTGGCAAATATGCTCCTTCAAATAAAAACATTTGCTTTCAATCTATGTGATTCAGCTATTATGTCTGTCTTTTTTTCAAGTGTATTGATGATGATTGAGAGGATGTTGCTAGAAAGTTGTGATCAATTGCAAGTCAACAGCAAATTAGTTGCATTTTCATTTGCATGATAACTTTGCTTCTAACTGGATGAGCATATGAAACCATGATTTTGGTTGGTGTTTGCAATCAATCACAACTTTTTAAGGACATCCCCTATTGTTTCAAAAGAAAACTACAACCTGGTAATGCTATTTTTTCTATTTCTGCTTTCCTTCTGTTTTCTTCTTTCTCTCTCTTTTCTCTTCTTTTCCCCTTCTTTTCTCCCTCTCTCCCTCCTGTCAGCTCATTTCCTTTCCCATCCTTTTCTCTCACTCTTGTGCAAAGCACAAATTGTGGTTTAGTTGTCTAAAACAATTATCCAAATTAATTCACAAATTTAAAAAAAGTATTAAAAAGGCTGATAATTTATTTACAAATACCTTTTTACAAATCATACATACAATAAATTATTACGAAAGTAGGCCATGTACACAGAGATACAAATACATATATACCAACCATATATAATGATTCTAGCATTAGACATTAATAAGTGAAAAAGAAATCAATGTGATACAACTGAACCAGAATTCTTGGTCACAAAAGAAAGCAATCTACTGATGTGAATACCTTTGTAACAAAATCGATAGATTGCTCATTTTCCAATTTCCAATGCTAAAATCAATATTCTTCAAGATTGGCATTTCGGCGAAGAGGTCCACGCAATGCTGCTAGATACTGGTTTGACTTCTTTTTCAAATTTTCCTGTTTGGGAATTTTTTTTAATATGATTTTATTTCATTTTCATTGCGAGCAGAGTAAGTAAAATTTTGATAAAGATTCTGCTGGGATCAAAAGCTCAAGCTCCTTTCGACATCATTTTACTCCACATTTCTCCATTATCTGACAAACAATTTCAGCAGTTCTCTATTTATCTAACAAAGTTACGGGTATGATGTTTCAAACTGATGGATCTTCACAAGGTTATGCCATTTTAAAAGCTGGAGTTTTCGCAGAAGTTTTATTTTCACAAATTTTGTGGTCTTGGCATCGCAAAAATCTCCAGTCTGTATGCTGCACATTCATGTGTATATCCATTCACTGTCTAAAATGTGAAAGTAACAATACGCCAATGTGTTGAACTGGTCTGAAATCGCAAAAATATTTGTATGAAAAAATATTGGCTTAAACAGTAGCTTTTGACTGGCATAAGGGGCATTCAAATGCCATATTTTCCATGGGTGAGTGCCGAGTTCATTGTCCATGATTCCATCCATAATGTTCTTCAAGGATTTTGATCGATGAGAGTTCCCTTCGTTCTTGCTTTCTTGGACATCTCTTCTTGTAAGAGCTAAGGAGGAAAAAAAAGATGAGAATAGATGATTTTACTAATAGATGCGATATTTTGCATACCTCTAACAAAAAGATTGTTCTTGACAACCCTAAAGCTTGCCAAGGCTTGCCCAACATAGTTGGTAATGTATGCAAACTGGACTCCAAGTATTGTAGTATTATTGTTATCAACTGATTTAAGGAATACCACGTGACTACGTTTGTTGGAGAGAAATGAACATAAATTTTTATTTTAATATATTAATAAACCCGCTACTTGGAAAGGTATCCATTAGCTGAAAGGGTCAAATCTATCAAAAAATTTTATACAGGATCTAACAAAGAACAGAAAATATCATAAATATCCATACTTTCCACAAATTATGTCTCAATCCATGTACATGAATGACGCTCTTTGGCAAAATGATTTCCGCGCTTAAAATATCCTGAAAATATTCTGAAAATGATTGAAGATAATCTGAATAAATGATGAAGAAATGAAAATGAAATAAAGAACTTCACTCATTAATATTTTTTCTCTATAGGGATCATTGATGAGCAATGATTTTTATTCTGTTGTTATATCTTTCATGAAAATTAATGCAGAAACATACTTTTCATGAGCTAATTTCAGAACCTTAATCATTCTATTATTGCTTGTTAACATTTCTCTCCTAAAGTCACACGGCAGATGGGATACTAAAGCATTCAGGATATTTCCTTTTTCAAAAATGATCTCTTGTCCTATTGATTTTGGTGGTTTACAAATCAAATTGACAGACTTACTTCCTCTGGTTTTCTCTTGGCCATGCCTTTCTTCATGAATTCCTTCTCTATCACCCGAGCATTGCTGGCATAGGAGTCTGCAATCTCTCTCTGCAAAACAAAATTTAATCATTGACAATTTAAAGTACAGTGGTCAATGCAAAATCAGTATTCATAGCAGATGTGGCTTTTTGAAGAAAAAAAATAGTTAAGTACCATGGGAATAAATTGTTCATTGCACATTAATTCATGTGGATAAGGCTATGAAAAATAAATTGTGTGATTGCACAAGAATACCCATATGAAAAATATTGACGGTTGATATGAAAAAGTTTTTTATTTTCATATTTCATTTTAGTTTTGACTACTTTTGTATGGAAAATTAGATGGAAATATTCGGTCTATAATTTGCCGGTAGTTAAAACAAAAAGAGATAAGGGCGGACCAATCTTTTAAACAAAAATCAATGCCTCAGATATCAGGTTAGCAGGTATGACTTAATGCACATCATCAACTCTTTTTACACTGATGAGCAAATTATGCACATGTTTACAATAAATTTCAATGATTGCAGTGATCAGTTTACTCTGTCATACTTCTATTAGAAAAGCTAAACATTGACTTTTAGTTATAAAGGAACATCTACAAAATAACTACTTGCTTAAATTCTCATGCAAAGAATTCAAAATTTAAAGTAAATCAAGACAACAATCATCACTGCTATTATTTAATGAAAATAGTATAAACACACAATGTCTTTAAGAACTTACCGCTTCAATTTCATCTTCCTCTTCATCCATGGTTGAAACTGTGACAGTAGAGTACTTGCCCATTGATTTCACCTTTTTACTTAGCATCACCTGAGGAAGCAAGCAGAACGAAACGAAACATTGTGTTGAATAATTGTTTCAAAACTCTAGATAGAGTTTATTGAGAAATTTGTATGGTTTAGATGTAGCGAGTAATAAAACATGAAATTGTAGAATGGTATTAAAAGAAAATGCCCAAATTCTAAGACAAGAACATATTCTCATAGGCATCATATAAATATATACATAAAAGCATGTTAATAAAATATTCTCATATCTACACATAGGTCATTCTTTAGAGCACTGTATGTGCATGAAAATGTTCTGGACAGTGTTTCACCTTATCATTTTTAAAGTTAAAATTGACTGTAAGAAACACTGTAGTATGTCATTGTATGCAATATGTGTAAGATTGCCAATCATTCAGCACAAGAACTGTTACCAGTCGTTCATCAGTTGATGAAACACTGCCCTGTCTATGGTAGTGCTGACAATGAACCTTGAAATATTGATTCAATGGTAATATAACATAAAATTGTGTTAAAGCCTGGGAATAATCTTGAAATGGGAACTCTATATGTACGCTTCACTTTGCACATAAAGTGATGAGGCACCAAGGAACTACATGTAATCATATCAATATTCTAATGAACCTACCTTTTTGCTTGGGATGTTTTCAAGTGATAGAGGTTCTTTGAGAGGTCCCTTCTCTGGTTCATACACTGCATCATCTACGATGAACGTGACTGTCGTGTCTTTGTCTTTGTGCCTGTAGAATAGGAGCAGGCCACATCTGGAGAAGGAGGGTGAAGATAATGATTAGATTTTATCAAAAAAGGATGACATTCATACTTTGTTCACCCATTGTTTAATTAGAATAAAGTTTCTGTACAGTGCCTAGGCTGGGTCTGGCCAGAAAATTTGTGCTTTGCTTATAAGCAGAAAAATCAGATGAACAGATAAAAAAGTTTGAAGTGATTCGGACAATAATTAAGAAAATTATGAACATTTCAATTATATAACTTTTTCTTTTATTTTCATGCCTAATTGCCTAATTATGGTCAAGTACATGTACATGTCATATGACATATGTCATGTACTTCTATGTCATAAGTTTATTATACCTTATTATTTTGAAACCCCTCTTTTTCAAACCTTCAACGCAAAGAAATTTTTTTGCATCTGATCTTTAGATAAGTTTGGAAAATGTTTTCTTTTTGTGTTCATGAATCTGTTGGGAAGGCTTGAATGACGTTTACTTTGTATAATTCATTTGCCCCTTCTGCTCACAGTGAAATAAGAATTAATGGTACATAAAAAATTCTAATTCTAATTCAATCTTTCATACTTACTTTTTACATTTCTGTCTGTATTGTTTTTCAATTCCTTCTGGTCTGTACAAAAATAATGGAGAAAAACGATGTCAATGATGATGGTAAACAGATATGTTTATAATGTGCCTTATGCACATTGAGAACATATGCTCACAATGAGTGTGAATATGAGGTCCAGTGCAAATAAAAAAATATTTTGTTTCACTTGTTGTCACTGCAATGTCCAGGAGAACGGAATCACAACTGAATTTTACTTAGTAAATCAAAATATAATTGCCTTCATCACCAACTGGGTAGCTATGATAACACGAGAAAATAAAGTGGGATCACTAGACCATAACTATTGTTCCTCACACTATGTAGTGATATGTAACAGGTTGCAAAAATGTTCCGACTTTAATATTCTGTAGTTGACTCAACTATGGGGCTTTTAGTTGAAGCAAATGCCAACATCTACCACTCAATATGTTGAGTTTTATTGTGTTTTGTTTAAATATAAAATGCCATTATTCATCAGACTTCTATTGTGTATTTTCATGTGTTTTTAAAAATAAACCTGAAATTGAATTGAATAGAAGATATTTAGATCAGGCAGATGCTATCCTAATGATATTCAGTAAATCTAACTCTATTCTATATCAGGGCTCATTCATGTGATTAAGGACCCGGAAAAAGTAAACAACTTCATTCAAGCATTTATAATATTTAGCTTCATTATCACAAAAGAAAGTCTCCGGTGCAGCTCTTCATTCTCCTGCAGAATAAGAAGGATGGTAAATTCTTTTATGTCCATCTAGCTTTTGTCAGTGCTTGAATGGAGGTTGTTTACTTTGTCCCAGGCAATTTTTCCCAGTGCCCCGTAACATAAAGGTTTTTGATTAATCGCTATTTGATTTTGCGATCAATTGCAAACTTTAGTACATGATTTGCCTTAGTCTTGCGATTTATATCAATCGCTATCAGATTAGCAATTAATCGCAAACCTTTATGTTACGGGGCCCTGGTTGTACCTATTGCTACCAGCTATTGCTATATGCCTGAATAAAAGTAGATTATACACTGTACTGTTAAAAAAAAAAGAGGACATACTATATCAATCCAGGAATTTTGGCAAGAAATGTTTCTCCATGGGCTAGTAAACTTTCTAGTCTGTTTTGTACAGGCCTGCTATGTGACTCTTGGTTCAATCAAATTCCGACATCAATCACTATGTTAAATTAGGTGAGATTATGGATTTCTAGAATGTATTCAAATCGGTAAGATGCAATCCAAATGATAAATTTAATGCTTTATCAGTACTTATTTGTGTGTCAAGCATTTTATTTTTGTACACTGATCCGTAAAACAACTATAGATTTGCAACAGTTTTGGACTCACCTTTTGAGGTAGACTGTGTCACCTTGTTGACATGTGAGCTTGTGGACGTGCTTGTTTGAATCAATCACCCTCGCTCTGTCACGTTTTCGTAGTGGTAACTTCTCAATTGGACAATCTGAGTAAAAACAATGATGGGTATAAAGAAAAGTGAAATTATACTTGGAGTTCTTGTTCATAAGAAATGGAAGTTGTAAGCATTATTCTTACCAGCCATTTCTTATAAATTTTTCAATCAAGGATCTGAACATACTCTTGTTGGTAAAAATATGAATCTGGTCTAGTGTGTTGAATGGGAAGTTTCATAGAAAATTTTAAATATCATTTGGCAAAATATTTTTAAAAATTCAACTGAATCAAATAAAATCAATCAAACAGGTAAAATAAAATATTATCGTCCAGTCACATTTCTGTAAGTATCTGCCCCATATTCATTCTGGAGCATGCACACATTTTCATTATATTTTTTGCTACATTAGCTAAAGGGAGATAAAGTATAAGTTATCTGGAATGAGGGACCTGGAATTTCGGAAAAGCTTAGCCTACTTTTTTTGACAGTCAGATCACCAAAAACAAAATCAAATATACATGTAATGGGCATGGTTTGAATTAATATTCAAGGCATTTGTTACACCCAGAATTTGATGGGAAAAGCCACAAACATCAAATCTTAAATTAATTTATAAGAAAATTGCGAGTCCTTAAGACTGGTTCTGCCCAAGAAAAAAATTGTATTGATCAAAAGCAGAAAAATCAGACACACAGATCACAAAAAGTTTGAAACAAATCAGACCATAAATCACAAAGTTATGAATATTTCATTGTTAAAACTGAACAATTGTTTGTCATGCCGAATGGCGATGTTGGGTCACATGTTATAACGTATATCCTGCACTTCTCGACAAGCAGTTTATTATAGCTTATTGATTTAATCCCCCCCCCCCTTTTCAATGTTTAACGCAAGAAGAAAAGTTAGTTTTCGTCTATATTTTGGCACAAATTGTACATTTAATTTTATTGATTCAACCTTTTGAACATTTAAATGTGGTTAAATTTTACATTATGAAGTAATAAACAATTCACAGCGCTAAAGTTGAAGTAGATCAAACAGATTGGAATTTTTGCAGGCCTGTGTGGATTCAAAGTGGACTCGAATTCGAAAGGAGATCTTTTCGAAGTATCTTGCCAAGCGAAATAGGCGCGGCTTCTCAATCTCACTCTCACTCAGTTCTCAAAATTAAAAAAAACATGACAGGTCACTTTGTATGGAAATGCATTCGATTTGTTTCCCGGCCATTCGTAATAATTTTAACAAGTTAAAATTGTGATTACAAATTTACACTGTATTAAAACTAAAAGAACGACCTTGTCTCTCTCAGACTCAGTCTCTGTAAATATGCAGTGGATTCTTCCTCAAACCAAACAGTGCAAAAAATCGTGCATGTGGGACCAAACATAAATCGAGCGTTTGAGTGACGTTCATACGTTTCTTACCAATAATCAACACCATTTGACCACAGAGACAAAAATAAGTCTGCAGGGGCTTATCTTTGTCATATTCCTCCTTTTCTCTGTTGTCAGAAACAACAATACTTCGCGATACGACCTTCGGCATCTTGAAAATTCAGTCAAATTTGCAGTAAATCTTGTCAAATTGTGACGAATGTGTCTTTAAAAAGAAAATACAATTTGAAAAGAAAAGTTTTTCTTTTCCTCAGCTCGGTTTTTTTTTTCATCAAGCGTGTGATCGAGCATAGATGGGTGCACGGTGGGGTGAAAATGAAATTCTTTACCATCGATGGCTTGATTAAAGGAATAATAACATATAAATCTTATTGAATAGCTTTAAAATTCTTAAATTCAGAAAGCGGGTGTGTGGAATGCCGGGAAGGTTGGGGGGGGGGGGGGGGTAGCGTTTTCGTTTCAGCACTATGGCGCGCGGACCCTATCTGGAATTTGGATCCGCCACTGGTTCCATCGAAAAGTTTTCGATGGTACTATATACCGGGGGTTCACCCGCTTGGGCTGCCAAGTAAAGAAAAAAAATAAAGAAAAAAATGACAAACTAAGAGCATAAAAGTGAAAATCGTCAACGTGTGTTGATAACATCGCGTGGTCATCGGTGAAAACAGACTGTGCAAACATAAAAACACAATAGCCGTTTTCATCGCTTTCTACATGAATTATATCACGTTAGCCCTTCCATCCGTAGACGCATTCCTGACCGGCCTCTTCTTACTTCACAAGGGTCAAGTGCAGCACAATTTGGATGATTTCCAAAAGAAATTATACTCTTGATGAGAAAAAAAGAAGGAATTTGACCTTAAAATGCACAACATGCTATCCATATACAGATGATCTGCAAGGGCGAACCTTCGATTTGTCAATTGGTAGGGCCGTATAGCTTGAAAAGGAAAATACAAAAAGGGCCATATTCATGGTTTTGGATTCATCAACGAATCACCACCAAACGAAAAGAACTTATCCTCACAGGATCGAGGAAAAGTGGATGGGCCCTGTTGCTTCCCAAATAGGGAGAAGAAGGGGCATACTTTGCTCATATTCTTTAATGTTGCTTTTTGAAATAAGTGAAAAGACACGATAATTATTGTTTTTGGATTATTAGTCAGGGTATATATCATATTTTCAATATTAGTAGTAAACATAATGTGGTCATTGCATAGGCTTTGTGATATACCCCGCAAGTTTTTTATGGATGGAATAGAGAAGGCAGGGGCCAATTGCGCAAAATGGTATAAGCTATATCTTCTTGTTGCTAAGACGTCTAAACTTATTGTGCCACCCGTTTAACACAGACACACAATTGGATATACGTCTATTAAGAGGATGGTACAAGAAGTTAAGACGTCTTAGCAAGAGCAGGATAACTATAATACCATTTAATGCAATTGGACCCTAGCGTCCTGTCACAGATTCGGTCTGAAAATTGGTGTAAAATAATACTAATAAAAAAAAACAGTCGCACCTTCAAGTTACCATCCCTACCCCATTTTTACAACACTGCTCAAGAAAACCAACTGTTCAAAGTGCGATCGTAGCGTAACTTAACAAAGCCTTTAAAAATATTTTAAACACTTTTTTCCTCCAGGACAATTTCCCTACTACTCTCTATAAAAAAGGATTCATTTTCCGCAGACACGTTGTGGAGGAAAATGGGTGTATTTTAAAAGTCCCAAAAGTCGTTGAAACTAGGAGCCTTATAGATAGGAATAATGTTCCCTACAAAATATTGTTAATTAGGTAGACCTTCTTTCCCTTCTTCTTTTTTCCTTTCCGAAAACCTGTAGCAGCATATAGGGTAAATTGGCGAGAAAAACCTGTCAAATTAATACGGGGTAATTTAAATGGCTTGCTACAAAAATCCTGTCTTTTTTCCAATCATTGAATGAAAAAAAAAAAAAAAATTAACAAACTGAGCAAAATTGGATATAATCCATTCGAAAGTTATGAATTTTCAAAGTTTTGATTTTTGCCGGCCTACACCCGATAGACCGCGGGTTCGATAGTCCGCGGGGCCTATAGACCGCGGGGCCGATAGTCCGCGAGGCCGATAGTCCGCGCTCCCTTCCCTTCTCTCTAAAAAACGCGGACTATCGGCCCCGCGGTCTCATCGGCCCCTCATTTAGGGTCCGATAGACCGCGGGGCCGATGATTACTTCATGTAAACATCCATTTGCACAACCAGCTAGCAAATGTCGCCCATAAGGTTTATTGAATCAACTCTCATAATTGGCATTAGGATCCGCTGATATATCAACTTCACCCAAAGCATATGTTAACAGTATATGCAATGCTTCCGCTGGGGTTATCCCCGACTATAAAAGAACAAATATAAAGATGGAGAGAGAGAGGGAGAGAGCGCGGACTATCGGCCCCGCGGTCTATCGGGATTCCCCCAACTGAGCGTACGGGCACAAACATGGAGAACTCTCCATTCACTTTGTGCAAAAAATTTCACATTTTCCTCTTTTTCCAGAAAAGTACACAATTCTTGGTTTTTTTTTCGGTGAAATATATTATTGCCACATCAATTTTGCAAGCTTTACAGAATGAACGGTGTCGATTCCTCATTTGAAACACGATATTGATCCATTTTCAATAACAAAGTGAACGAGTTCTCCATGTATAGCATCACAGATTATGCTTATTGGCTATATGTTAAATTCCAGGATGCCCAGCACAGGTGGAAATAGCTTTGAAAATTCATACATTTTGAACGAATTATCCGATTTTGCTCAAATTTTCACAGTTTGCTCATCTGATTTTTCTTCATTTACTGACCGTACATTATTGTCTGGGTGTATCTGAAAAACAAATTGGTGTTCGGTAGGCCTACTTATATACTCCTCTGTAGGAGATTTTTTTTTTTTTTTTTTTTTTTTTTGGGGGGGGGGGGGGGGGGGTTCTGAGCCCATGACCATAATAAGGGGCCTTTTCAGCCACACATTTCAATGGGTTTCTGAAAAGGGGGTGCATTTGGCACCATTCGTAACTTTACACTCAAAAAGTTTTGTAAAGCTGTACTTCGCACCCAGATCCTGCCATGCAGAACACAGCTGCTCCGTCCGAGTTGTTTATTTCAGGAAACGAATTTTCTAGCATCACGTGCGGCATTCCATAGGTTTTGTTTATGACGTGCGTGCGTGCAACGTGCATGTTTAACCAAATTTTGGAATATTTTATAGAGGTTTTCTGGAAATTTACGCGTTGATAGCTTGCTTCCTAACCTGATAATTGAGGTAACTATATTTTTGTATAATTTTTTATTCAAAATTTGTTGATTCATCACCCAAATATGCGTATTTTATTAAGTCTATTCAACGTGATATCGAGTAAGTCCCACTCGTTTATATCGGTGTGGGTTAGACAGTGAAACACAGGTCTGTCACCAAATCCACTCCTTATTCCCCGTGAACATATCAATTGCGAGGATAAGTTGTCAAGATGCTGCATTTTGATAGATGCAACTGGGTTTGTTATCATAGACTGGCCGCATTTGAAAACGAAAAGGGACTTGTAATTAAATGAGAAGACATCTGTGACTCAGTGTGAGAATCAATGCTGGATTTTGGAAAGAAAGAAAAAAATGCTGTTGTCTTGAGTGTTGGCCAGGAAACGTGAAAGAAAAGGGGAAGACATATAAATTCTGAAATTGATGTATGAGCGGCCCAAAGAAAAAATGGATTAATCATGTCACTTTGTGTCATTTTCTTCATTGGCCATGTTAATCAATGCAATGATACATCTAAATTATGCTAATCCAATCGATTCTTCATTTTAGCCAATAAACTGCTGAACATTTTTCATGATGGAGTAAAGTTCTGAAAAGCATAGATCACTTTGATCTTTTTTACATCATGATTATTAGTGGTATATTGCTAGAATTTCAACAACTTACAGTGTAAATTTAGATAAAATATTCAGGTAATTAGATAGCTATTGCAATTTTAGTGAATAATCTGTCTTATAAAACAAAACTTTGAAAATTTAATAAGGGTCCAAATCAAAGTAAAGATCAACAGTGGAGTGTTTTTGGTCCATGGTACAAAACATAAACACATAAAAGAAAAAATGCACGTTATAAACTTATTCTTTGCTCACATTTTATTTTAATATTTCCATCCTCTCAATAAAGTCTATTCCTGATTGAAGTCAAGTTACATCATGCCCCCTCCAGGCCAAATCAACAGACATCTGACGGTAAGATACCTCTTCACTTTGAAATCTAAAGACAAAGAAATTGGACAAAATAGACAGCTCCCTATTTAAGCCCTGTCAATGGCCTGTACAAAATGAAGTTCATTTCTGATTATTCTGCAGAGAAATGTAAAACAGAAGTCAAACTTATTTGCTGAATGACAGGGAAGCTCATTGCTTTTGTCTGCCAGAGTCATCATGAATGTTTGAATATGGAGTCTTTTATTTTGTCCAGTTTCTCTATTATTTGATTGTATAGTCCTTGTGTTTATGTGTGAATATTTAAATGATTCACCATATTATACAACAGGATACCATTTTGTGTGGATCTCTCCCATAGGAACAAATATAGTAAAGTGTAGTATCTAATTTGATTAATTGACACAAGAGTAAGAAATGTGGTAGGGAGGCAACAATAGTTCACTCATGATCACTGATTAATCATAAAAAAGAATAAGAAGAAATGTATCAATATAAAATACATTAGAAGTATTTCTGAGTTGCCACTCTTCAGGACATTTTAGTTAGATGCTTGTGTTCAAGTGGCAATTTCCATGCAATTTTTGCATCATTTCAAGAAATGCCTTCTTCTCAGTGTGTCATTTCTTTAAGCACTTTGTTATGCCATTATGAAGCAGGGAATAATTTTACTTTACATTTGATTCACAGAGTCAAACATTGAGGAAATATTTTCAATACTTTACTGTACAGTTCTATGTGAAAAAAGTTGGTAAACAAAACATACTTTGTATGGCAATCCTGCTAAAATGAACTGCAAAGTGTGATGTGATACCAGGAAAATTATTCCCTGTGAAGCATAGAATGCCTTTTCCTGCTCCTCTTTTATTAATTGCAAATTGACACATTTTACGATTAGCTCATGGCCTGCCTTTGGATGAATCTAATTTTGATTACCTAGCTGTGATTAACTGCGATTTCCAATAAATTGTAATGTACATATACTATGAGCAGAAGGAATCAAGGTTTTTGAACAATGTAAATAACTTCATTCAAGCATTCACAATAGCTAAATATGTACAAAAGAAATTTCTCTCGCTCTTATTCTGTGGAAATATGTCAAAACAGGCCTCGGATAATGGATAGAGAGGGGAATTTCTTCTGTGAGTATTGAGCTATTGTGAATGCACAAAGTCTGTTCAAAATTCCGTCTGCTCACAGTGATTGTACAATAATATTGAAAGGTCAATCATGCTGAAATTCTGTTGAATTCATCCATCATAATTGTTCTCACTTTGTTAGTGAGATGAGGAACATCTTCCACGGTTAGATTGGTGGTTGGAATTGGATCCAAAATACTTGCCACTATCCTCCCTATAACAAGAACAAGAACATCATTAATTAGGCCATGTTATATAGTTTATGCGGTTGTTTTGTGTGTGAGATTGCTTTCCATTATTCAGTTAACATGAGTAAGAATGTCATGAATGAGGCTATTATTTCTGGGGGAAGTGGATTGCTCTAGACTGTTAAAAGGCATATTTATGACAAAGCACTAAATTCTAAATTCATTAGCTTGAGTGTGTTTTTGTGAGTTCAAAACACAATTATAGTGGATTTTTATCGCAAATGAATCACATTATTACTTGTGGTTTTCTTGTGACACATGTACACAGATGATACTGCATTTTCGATGTTGGTTAAAAGCTGATCAAAAGTTTGAAATAAGTGATTAGTTCAAAACTTTTATCACGTATACCGTAATGATTACCTTGGTGCTTTCCACTCTGCACATTAAACTCACCCCACAAATCGACCATAATGTTTCGTCACGCATTTGAAGTAAATGGTGATCAATTATTTCTCAGAAAATAAAAAAGCAGTGGATTAAAGACTCATATAACAAACTGTTTATACCTGGTTTGAATATCTTCTCTTTGAAGTTAAAGAACGCTTCTTGTGATGACAGTACAACAGGAACCACAGGGATCTGTACAGTTGTGAAATGCATGATAAAACAATTAAAAGTGTTACTTGATTTATTAAATAACTAATAAATCAAGGTGTACATGGTCCGTGAAAATGTTGCGGGTAGAAATTCTTGCAATAGTAAAATAGTTCTTTAAAGTATTTGTAATGTTCGTGCATATTTCATTGCATCACGTGAGCCGTTATAAACCGTGGCAAAGTTGATTCTTCGAAAACACGATATCTGTTTTAAGTTTATCTTGCATATTCCGACTTTGAAGGTTTTTATTGTAGTACTGATCATGCTTATTGGTATTCGTCTTAGTGGAAGCAAACTTTCTTTTTTTTAATCGTAATTAATTTATTCTGTCAGAATTATTGTATTTACACAACCATTCCTTGATATCATATTACACTCGTATTTAATTGATATATTTCACCTATAATATACCTGAGCAAGAACGGCAATATTAAAAGCCCCCTTCTTGAAAGGAAGGAGGGACTCTTCTGATTTCCTCATCGAGAGCTTCCGGGTACCCTCGGGAAAGAACCATACTCGGCACTATGCATAGATGATTGAGGGGAAAAGAGAGATGGGGAAAAGAGTGAGAAATATTGTAGCGGGGCAACAATATTTGAATTATGATCACTGAAAATTGAATTGAAATATCTTCAACAGATGAAATTTATATTTTGAATACATTCTAGTGCATTACAGAGATGTTACTCTTCAGGAAATTTTGATGAGGTGCTTGTGTACAAAATAATAGGCAAGTGGACATTTTCAGGCAATTTTTACACTGTTTCAGGAAATTTCATCAGATTCTCTTTGTGGCATCTTTGGTATAAAGTATAATACTTTCCTACTCTCTTTGTAATACATGCTAATTGAAACATGTGGAAGAACCATATTCGGCAATATACAAAGATGATTGAGGAGCAAAGAGAGAGATAGGGAAATGCGAATAGTTAACCCATTATTATTTGGATTCGGGTACAATGCAGATTCTGGACAATGTCTAGGGAAATCACAAAATTCAGTAATCAATGGAGAGCGAAACAAAATAGGGTTTCTACGGAAGCTTCTAAGTGCCATCAACTTGGAGACTTGGCGAGATAATTTATCTTGTGAAGTCGACTTAATATCGATATTTTGTCGACTTGTAAAGATATTTATCTAACCATGTCGACTTAATAACGTTTACATGTCGTCATGGCGAGATATATTATCTTGCCATGTCGACTTCCCAAAAATTATAAGTCGACATGGTGACATAGATCATCTTACCAAATCGACTTAGGAAAAAATTATGTCGTCATGGCAACATATATTATCTTGACAAGTCGACTGAACAAAAATACTTGTCGTCATGGCGAGATATATTATCTTGCCAAGTCGACTTCCCAAAAATTATAATTCGACATGGCGACATAAATCATCTTACCAAGTCGACTTAACGAAAGATGTCGACTTGGCAAGACACCTTATCTCATCATGACGACTTGTAATGTTTTAGATGTCGACTTGGCAAGATACCTTATCTCACCATGACGACTTATAATTTTTGGGAAGTCGACTTGGCAAGATAATATACCTCGGCATGACGACATGTATTTTTGTTAAGTCGACTTGGCAAGATAAATTATATCGCCATGTCGACTTATAAACGTTATTAAGTCGACATGGTTAGATGAATATCTTTACAAGTCGACAAAATATGGTTATTAAGTGGACTTGTTGAGATAAAATATCTCGACAAGTCTCCAAGTCGATGGCACTTAGAAGCTTCCGTAGGTTTCACCCTGAATTTCAAGTCTCATTTGGAAATAGAGATATTTCAATTATTTGCACTTCTTGATGGATCGAGCGTATGACGCATTTGGATAATTTTAGAGATGAATTGGGATGATATATATTTTTTTTTTTACAGATATCCTGGGAATACTGCTGAGACAGAGTTTCTTCGCAACATAACACGCCTAATTTGCCCATTTGATCTATTGAATGAAGATACATAAATAAATTATGAGCCACATGTGTATTTGTATGCTACTTGAAAAAATATTGTTATTCTTCTAACAAATTGTTTTCTTATGAACTGTTTCATCTTTGTCCTTATTTCTTTTGTAAATTTCCCGTTGGTTGCCTTATTCAATCACTACTATTTTTATCTTTTTTTTTTTGGAAGATCATATTGGATACAAAGAAAAATCAGAACATTTTGTGAATGGCCAAATAAAGGGAAATTTAACACGTTTGTGCTGGTGGTGTGATGGATATTGCATATTATTGTGAACCACGGTCTTTCTTGGAATCGTCCTCCTTGACGTTCTTAGACATCCATTGTGTCTTGATTGAATCATAAGATATTACAAACCTTTGTCTCGTGAATGATATCCACTACCTTCTGTAGAACATCCATCTTCTTTGAATTCTGTCCTCTTCCAATGAAGATGGCTCCAGCGAGGAGTGCTGCCAAGCCGTAAGGGCTAGCGTAGAGCCAGGATTTCTTGACAATGATTGCGCAGTTATCGGGAAAGACTTCCATCATAGCTGAAAAAATTCGTTTGAAAAATACACAATCTTTGTACCGCATAATATTATATGGCCACAGAACAAAATGCAGATAAACCAAGAAAAACTGAAAGAGATAAATTGAAATGCTAAAAAAAGTTCGAAATAAGTTTCACGGACGAACTAACAAGTTATGTTTTCGTTTGTTACTTTTGTTGAATTTAGAAGGAATGGAGGCTCAGAATGACAGATTTTTAAGCAATAGTATGTGGACTTGGCGTCCAGGTAGAGGCCTATAGTATTTATCATGGTTAGTAGATGATTCTGTCTATGTAAGACCTACTGATCAATTTGAAACTGCTAAGGATAATTTCTGATAGGATACATGTGGACATTATTGATTGTTATAAATTCGAAATCCACTTGATGAATATCCCGGGTCAAATTTGACCAGAATTGCGGTGTCAGGACTACATTCCTTTACGCCTTATAAATGACCTGATGTAGAATAAAGACTTAATGTGACAACTTTGAGGTCAGATATGACCCTCTTTTTTAATCGGACCCTATTCGGAGTCATATTTAACCCAGAAACGTAGTCACAATGGACCAATTCTCGGTTCAATCTGACTCCGGCTTTTCAATCTGACTCTAGGTTTTCGACAAGGCCCAGAATTTTCAATAATGGAATGCATAAAACAGACATCTCAACCATTATCAATTTTGAGGAAAGACATATTTTTTTAGTATATTGTGAGAGTTTCAAGGCCATTTCAAAAGGGTCGCCCCACTTTCTTGATAATTCTATTACACAGTCCGATGGGAAACATGGCTCCTTTCCTCTTTTTCAGCAAATAATTCCTCTTTTCCCATTTTTTTTAATGGGTTTAGAGGCCTGCATGAAATGCCTTAGGCCCCAGTCACATAGGGCCCTGGTAGCAACACGATTCGGCACGACTCATGTTCGCAGGCAGCTAACTGTGAATTGAATAGTGTTGCTTCCGGCATGTCCGGGGCTCTATGTGACTGGGGCCTCATCCAAGAAATACTTACCGAGGCTATCGAGGGCACTTTGATGATTGCATACGACGACGAAAGACTGGTCCTTTGGGTAGTGCCTTTCCTGTAGGACAGTTGTTCGAATCCCAGCTAAAGGAGCTTGAACTTTACGCGAGAAGAATCCTGGGATCCTGTATTTGTAAAGAAAAGATACCACAGGTCCATCTGGAATTTGTTCTCTAGTAAAAGATAGTTACATGTACATGTACGTAATTATCGATTATAATGTCACGAAGTAAATGAAGAAGGGAATTACTCAAAGTATATATATCCGACCCAGAATGTACTAACAACATCGGTGGTCCGAGCCCGTATTTATGGGCCCCTTCCTGAAACAGATTTTTTTTTTCATATCTGATTAGTAAACTTGGTGTAAGCTAAGCAGGAGAAAAAAGGGACGACGTACAACAGATTGACTTATTTTCTTGATTGCCCTAAGGCTACAGTGAAGACAATAATTGATGATTATTCTCTGTGTGTATTTCTTACGTCGAAAGATCAAATAATAGAACAAGTATTACATCTCTTATAATAATGTGTTTGATGTTCATTTGAAACCGCAACCTCTCATATCCTTGTACTAACCACTGAGTAACAATCGCCCGGACAATCCCATCTGCTCGAAGCAGGGGGAAACACAGGACATATTTTCATTCAGCTGTTCATAGAGGTACCTATGATTGACTGGTGACCCTTTTCTATACCCAATGATACCTCCTGTAACTGAATCGCCCCTGAGAGAGGGTCACCAGTCATTTGTCGATATCTACGAACATCTTTATTAAACACAATCCTGGATTTGTTTAGGGGGGGGGGGGGGGGGGGGG
>BQKZ01001145.1:55102-66733 GCA_036244855.1 Temnopleurus reevesii | reverse complement strand
GTATCATCCTAATCCATTATGTTCTTACCTTATATTCCTCGGGCTTCCTGGATGTAGTAGCATCAGTGGAATTGAAGGGATTGCAATCAGAGAAAAACTGACCAGATATAAGGAATACTTCATATAAAAAGCAGCCGCTGGGTTCGTTTTATACATCAAGATGGCCAGACAGGTCACAATAATCATCCACAGTGTCCACCAGATTGTTCCAGGCGCGTAGAACTCCATAGTTGTGTCGGCTCATAACCGTGCAGTTATCACTTATATTGTTTTATATTTCTTTGAATGTTTATTTGATAGAAATTGCGATACCAGTCGTGGCAGTGCTCACTTTGTATTTCTTGTGTGCAGCCCTATATCCAAGATACGATTGACGGTCATAGAGATTCATGTGTTAAGTTCATCGCCTTTCTTAAACTAGAAAATATGTGAATGGTTTTCCAAGTCCAGACCTCGTGCTCCGTCTATCGTTATGTAGTAATAGGTTTATGAAATCGAGAATTCATTTTAATGTCTGATGAATTTAATTTTATTACTGATGAGTTCGGTAAGAAAATATAGCCCCCGCAAATGTGAATTGCAGAGAATAATCTGATTACAGTAATTACATGTGTATCATATTGCACTATTAATAAAATTTCACATGGACAGGCACCCATCTGTTTCCATCGGTTTTGCTACATGCAGGAACTTCACAGGGGCACTTTTCAAGAAACGGTTTTTAAGTCTATATTCCGGAAATACCACTGCAACGCGTGCTGAGGACAGAGCACGCATTTCAATGGGATATGTCTCATCTTGTCGTTTGGGTTGTTTCATGGAACACCCCTTTATATTGTTCTGGCAACGCTCGTCAGCTGTTACATTTATTACAATGCAATGGACGAAACTCTTATTGTACTATAACTATTGATTGTACAAAATTGTTTTTATTGTATTGGCAAATATAGGTACCATTCGTTAAAATTATCCCGCTTTGTTCTGGCATTCAAATCATTTGCGATTCGAGAATTTGAATTAATTTTTTTTGAGTAATTTCACACTTTGTCTGAACTTTTTTCATCACTATATGGCTGCCTCACCGTAGTGATTCTAAAGCGCCACCCGTGCGTTGGTTTTACGTTTACTGATCGCAGGTTAATTTGTGTACCATTAAAAATACAAATGTTCTGCCCAATTTCCTGTCCACAGCTCTTACTCTTTTTCAATTTCGCTCTTTATTTCTTCATTTCTATTTTCATTGTTTCCCGATTCCACTCTCTCCCTTTTATTGAGGCTCAGGATTTCACTATAAACGGTATTTTCTTCAAAAACAAATTGACTTTATTCTATTAAGTGGAGCAAAATATATATCCTTTTCATTTTCATATCTCGGGATGTGAGTTAATTTATTCAGTGAAACATTAAATAAGTGTACCTCGACGTCATGGTGGAGAAAAACCTCGTCATTTCAGGTAAAAGTTTTTCCAAGTAAAAGTAATACATGTAGATGTTATTTGAGCGCGATTTATTGTGCATTGTATGAGTATCAGTTAAATCGTATGTCAATTGTGTCTAGTTATATAGCATTCATTCTCACGGTCGGATTATCGTCTCGTCTTTCCCACTGGTAAATTGAATTAATCACTCAACTGTTCAAATTGTTCAGGGATGACATTTTCCATGTTTTGTATCTTTGTGAATAATTGATATATCTACTTAGGAGTACACTGCGTATACTAAAATCGCTATACATGTACTTCCTTTGTCCAATGCAAATTCATATAGGCATCACTTGAATATGATTTATATCATGCAATTTCATTGCACAGTCAGTAAATTTACTCTGTCTCAGTTTCATCATATCCGAAAGATTTAAATGCACTCAATTTTGATGTAAAAGGGATGTCAAAATGTCCTAAAAGCATATTCAATTTCATCATTGTTGAATTAGCCTCGCCTCATTCACATCAATAGGTGGAATCAATCACCAACTGTTCAACTAGTCAGGGATGATAATATTCCATGTTTGTGTCTTTGCGAATAATTGAGACTTGTAGTTTAGGAGTACACCTCGTATGCCATCGACAAATCTAAATTTCCTTTGTCCTATTAAATTCATAGACATCACTTGAATATGATTTATATTATGCAATTTCATTGCACAATCGGTCAATTTGCGTTGTCTCAGTTTCATTATATGCGAAAGATTTAAATGCACTCAATTTTGATGTAAAAATGATATAAAAATGTCTTAAAATCATATTCCATTTCATCCCGGTTGAATAGACCACTTTCGTGATATATTAAAATTTTATGCACGCTTCTTTGTCAAATGCACAATGACTAAATATTTGTTCACCTAAAATAAAATAATCGTGTTTCAAAAGAAGGAATGTGGATAGCATGAAGTGGTTGTTGCTAGGTTGGTCAAGCTCTGATGTTTGTCCAACCTAGCAACGCTAATGTATGCAAGTAACATTCTGACTATTGTTCTCTCATTCTCTTTTGGCAACTGTACATACTTCGTCTTGGGGCAAACATGAATAAATTGGAATACATTACGAAAGTGGTCTATTAGCCTCTCGTCATTCACATCAGTAAGTTGAATCAATCACCAACTGTTCAATTATTCAGGGATAATATATTCCATGTCTTTGTGAATAATTGATACTCGTTCTATAATAATAATAATAATAGATGCAATTTATATTGCGCACGTATCCAATCTGCTGAGTGCTCAAGGCACTTTACATTATTATTACCCTGGCTTTAAGACAGATGATTTGGACAAAGTAAACAACTTCCATTCAAGCATTCACAATAAATTGATGCACACAAAAGAAATGTACTTCACTCTTATTCTGCCGATAAAAGTCCAACAACGCCACACCTGTTTAGTGGAAAAGGGGAATCTATAGTTTTTTTTTTCTTTGTGATCATGAGGCTATTGTGAAGGCTTGAATGAAGTTGTCTACATTGTTCAATTTCTTTGTCTGTCCCTTCTCTTAGCGGTACACAGTCATAGCATACCAACGGCACGCCGCTATTTTTCTTTGTTTCTATTAAAGTCATAGATGTCACTTGGATTTGATTTGTGTACAGTCAAGCCTACAGTAGTGACAACCTGTGTGTAGTGACCACTTGTCTACAGTGGCCATCTAAATGAGTTCCCTCCTGGTGAAATGTCTGTTCTATAGAGGTCATCTATCTACAGTGGCCACATTTTTTTTCCTTCTTTCTTCTTTCCATGTTTAATGGTCTCTTTCAGCTCGGCAATAAAGAAATCGTAATTACATCAATAAATATGTGTTTCTGTCACCTTGCCTGTGTGGCATTTACAGGGAATAGCTGCAACAATGATAACAAAGACAACAATTTATGTTTATTAGTCATTTATTTTTTTCTCGTATCGGCAAAATAACGAACAATTGAAAGCATTCGTTTAAACAAGCGAAAATTTAATCACATTAAAATATTTCGGCGAAAATAGCTGGGCAAAAAAGAGCTAACATTTTTCAAAAAGGGGTCAGTATTTGTTGATTTCAATCTCTTTATGCACTCCTTATTTCATTCAATCAAACATTGAGCCTTTTAGTACACAGTTTTAACAAATAGGCGGGTTTACTGATATATTCAAATTTATGTGCGTTTAACGTATAGTTACGTGGTATTCCATAGACCGGTTGATAACAGTAAGACTACAATAATTAGAATTCAGTTTGCATACATTACTTGTTGCTATGTCGGGCAAGCCTCGGGCAAGCTTCGGGATGTCAAGAACAACCTTTGTGTTAGAGGTATGCATAAAATTTACATCTATTAGTAAACCCGCCTATTGAATGTACTGTTTTCCACGTCATTGGTAGGTTTGACGTGAGATACACTTTGCATTGGGTCTGGATACCTGACCAGGGCCCCGTAACATAAAGGTTTGCGATTAATTGCTAATCTGATTGCGATTGATATCGATATCAATCGCAAGTGTATGGCAAATCAAGTACTAAAGTTTGCAATTTTTTTTTTTTTTTTTTTTACACGTTATTATTAAAATCCTCTTAAGCGAGATGGCAGAATTCTAGTTCGTTTTGGAATGTTTAATCAAATTGCAATCAATTTCATATTGTGAAAATAAATTGAAATTATTTAGTTTTGGCCACACGAAATTCACTTAAACAAATTATTTCAAATGATTGGATACTTGAAATGGCCAGGTGTGATTTTCAACGAAGACATGCATGACTAAATACATGTTTTTGCCATTTAAAATGAAATAAAATGGAAGTTTTTTTTATTCTTTTTTTTAATTAAACTTTGGTTAAATCGTGTTTTTTTTTAATTTGCTCCTATATGTCATGCGTATATACATGTATTACATGATTTGGAAATGCCTTTTTACCGCGTAAATCGTATAATGAAAATATGTTTATACAATCATTCATGCAAATTGCAAGCAACATAATCATGTATGTATATACCCTGGTCTACAAGTTCTTTTTTTTTTTCTTCTTTCCTTTTTTATTACAAAATGTTTTAAAATCACCCTGATTTCTTTGGTTCTCTGGAAAAATATAATAAACTGGATTTTATTAAATGCTTTTTCTCGTGATATATGAAAAGGATTAATGAGAGTATCAGAGTTTCTGATTATACTCTTTAGGATTAACTTCTTTGTAAAGAGCAAATATTTTCACTCTACGAGGAGTAATGTTTCACTCGTATCTGAGTTACTGAACGCTTTCTAAATATAAGGGAGCCAATCCATTCTTTCTTTGTAAAGAAGGATCATTTTCACTCCAGGCAGTACGTTAATGCAATTTCATGACTATTCCATGACCTTTCAAAAAGTTTTATTTCAAATTCTTTGACGTTTTCATAACTTTCCCTGACACCGCCCCCCCCCCCCCAAAAAAAAAAACAGTGTGAATGGGTACCCAAAGGACAATTCTTTCCGAGTGAGAACGAGAGCTGCTCAACTCGGGAAAGAGTGAGATTAAATATGAAAAGAGTGGGTTATCTCTATTCTTAGTCAGATACGAGTGAAATATAATTTCTTTTGGATTAAAATGTCCAGTCTTTGCGAATAAAGGTATTTTTTATTCGACTCGATTGCATTTAGACATTATGAATTATTTGACAGATATAGAGTGGTATATAATACCGATAATTTTCTCATGGCTCAATATATATTGGTTATCATTTGTAAACAACTTTTATTTCATTTATAACCTGCATGCAAGAATATTGTTGATCTCTTTCAAAGTGAAGGAATTACCTTTTTGGAGCATGTTCCATTTCACTTTTAATCAGAACAAACGTCATGCAAATTCTCAAGGAAGGGCAATCAACAAATATTATTTGAAACTTTTGTAAATTCACGATCAGTCTTAGCTTACAGACGTCATTTCATCTACCAAAGTAATATGTACGTGAGTAAGCACATGGTAGGCACCGTGGTGCAAAAACCAATGAGTTGTAAAAAAAAAATCACCCAATCCCTATTTTTAAGTCGTAGACTGTCTGTTGTTGTTGGGTTGATGGCGCTCTTCAATCTAGACAGTATTATCTGCGCCATACATCGTTCTTAATTTCATACTGAAGATAATTTTTTTTTTCAGTGGTTAAATAAAAAGATGGTTGGTTTTCATGCGATGCATTATATCATATAGGAGTTGTAGAAATGTAGAGTTTCAAGGTTCTAATTCAATCTGTGAACTTGAAACTAGTATTTTCATCGAAGGAATAGTAATACTGTATCAACACTTTCAGGTTGCTTTGAAACAACTTGAAAACACCCTGAAAAACATGTCCACCATTGTAGATCGGGCAAATAATTGTCATTATTCCAAAAGCACTTTGCGTTTACATGTATTTCAATCATCAAATTGAAATGTTTTTGTATGATTGGATTCATCCTAGATTCATCATCAAAATTCTTCATTCGGCGTTTGCGGCTGGCGAGTATTTTCATCGTAATTAAAAACACACGAGCACTCTGAAAAATAGAGCTTTAGTTCCCAAATGCAGTCCAAAACCACACGCACCCCACAGCGTACATCAGAATTTTCAATCACGGAATCAAAATGTCAATGTGTGATAAAGATGGCATTACAATATGTCCCTTTTAAATCACTCATTGATTTTGTGTCTTGTTTCATTGTAGTTCAAAAATATATCGAGCATTTCGGATCGGAAATTAAACACCATCATCAATCCCCAATGCATATTGATAGGGCAAATCGTTCCATGCGCATTTTGGATCGGGCGTACTTCATTATCGTCGTTCCAAAA
Organism: Temnopleurus reevesii; assembly: GCA_036244855.1. Lineage (NCBI taxonomy): Eukaryota > Metazoa > Echinodermata > Echinoidea > Temnopleuroida > Temnopleuridae > Temnopleurus > Temnopleurus reevesii. The sequence goes on along the minus strand of BQKZ01001145.1, from coordinate 60,463 downwards.
CGCATTATAAACACTGTCGTCATTCCAAATGTATTTTGGAAGTTCATTTCATTCCGCGTCCATCAGAAATTCCCAAGATGATCCATCAATATTTCCAGTTAATGATTCAAGATTTTCATGCTCTGATGATCCGTTAATGTCTCTGTTGGGATTTCTCTATTGGGATTCGTCTGTACTCGATTTCACCTGCTCACCCGATCCCTCGTGACGATTTAAGAACACGTCGGCCATTTTGGATCTGACATCTTCGCAGAGCGTCGGTACGTCATCTAACGTCAGACCGGACGTTGGTATTTCTGGTAATACTGTGAACGTTACTTCACCTGTAGCAAAACGAAAGTTAAAATGACAGTTTCAATTTGCGCACTTAATCGTAATAAATATATTTTTATACCTTTGATTGCTTCCACAAATATTCAAGCAACTGAAATAAAGATCAGAAGTGTTTTCGCATTTCCGCCATTTATAACCTTTAATTTCTTCCCAAACAACAATGACAATTTTCACAACAAACATTCTATATATTTATATACATACTTGAATACATATCACCAATATTTTTGACAGGTATATTGTACTAAGAGGGCGCTGCTCTTCTCTGCGAGCGAGCGGAGATAATTTTATTGCAATTTTGCATGAACCATTAAAGTATCTTATATCAGGTACTTAGATTTCCAAACGTAACAGGTTTACTTTGAGAACAGTGCCTCCTTTGATAACTTCCAAGAAGCAAAACCAATCCTGGACCAAATTCTAGACATACCAGACAACAGATACCAACTGTTATAAATAGTATCTTTATTATATTTAGCGAATTAAAGCAAATGCTTCAAACTCTTGTTTCTGTTTAACTAATCAAAGCTAATGCAACACTTTTATTTTGGCAAATTAAAGCAAAAAGCTCACAATCTCTTTGATAGATCAATGAACATTCAATATCAACTCCGAATAAAGACACATTGATGTAAATACTCCTCCGCTCTGAGTTGCTATCAGTGTTTTCGTGATAATACCGACTTTAGCAAGGAGATTTCGGGCAAAGTGCCAATGCCTTTCCGCAGGATTTCCTTACCTGGTTCAAAAATATATTCTCTGGAATTGAAGTATTTCTCTTGTGATGACAAGACAACCGGCACTACAGGGACCTGGGGGAAAAAGATTAATTGAAGATAAAAAATTAAAGCATTGATTAGAGTTATTAAGAAGCTTTATGCATGGAGGACGCATACCAAGACTTGGGGGTGTTGTTCAAAAGTTGCAATTGATCGCAAGTTGCAGTTGATTGGAACGTGCCAATCAAAATCATTGTTTCATGCGCGTCTTGTTAAATGCGCATAACGTGCGCGAATGAATTTATACAATTTACAAAACTGCATAGGCTGCACACCATTTAGGGGGTGTTGTTCAAAATCAACTGCAATCAACTGCAACTTTGCAAATTGTAACCCGCATTTTTAATCGCGTACGGTATGCGCATTTGACAAGACGCGCATGACACAATGATTTTGATTGGTACGTTCCGATCAACTGCAACTTGCGATCAATTGTAACTTTTAAATAATATATTTTTGCTTGTTGTGATTCATCTTTTAAAATATCATATAGGGTTAAGCCATCCTCGCATCTACATTAACAATGAGTGTACTGTTACACGAGATCCTCATTAAGCATATTTTTGAGAATTGAATTTATGTCTCGAAACTACTACACGAGAATTAATGTGACCAAGAATAATACCTTGATGTGCCAGAACAATCATGCTTTATAAATTCGTATATAAAACCCGTCTTTCTATTTTTAATAATTTTTTTACTTCTCAAGTGACTGTGGATGCAGGACGTCTTAAAAAGGAAATATGTCAAATATGTATTCATTTCATCTATCAATTTCCGTAAATAGAGTACTTTAAAACCAAATGTAATTCGAGGAAGATATATACGCCTGAATATTTTAGTTTGCTCTGTCGGGGGAAAATCGAATTGTTTCTCGCGAGAACAAACTTGTTTTGTTTGCCATGTGTGACGTCAGATTATTTCGATTCTTCGAAATTCTCTTCATCAAAAAGTGTCTTTAAAACCGAGTGTAATTTGAGTAAGACAGAAATGTCAAAATGCTATATTCCCTGAATAGTTGAGTTTGAAATGTGAGAAGACAAATCGTCCTGAGTTTCTCTTATGGACAAACTTGCTTTGTTTAAGATGTGTGTTATCACATTATTTTTGGTTCTTTTTAAGTTTGGACATCAATCCAGCACAGACTTCTTGAGTTTTGTGTTCGTTGTATTCTGATGAAGTTTTGGTCGAGCGTGCGCCGGTGGGAATATCTACTTTATTGTAAGGGGGAATCATTTAGGTTTGCGTTGGACTATCGAAAATCCTTATTGCATTATGTTTTTTCCGTGTTTGAAGGCACCGGTGGAATGTAAAAAGATACTTTTTCTAAATCATAATGTCGCCGTTATAATCATTATTGTTGAGGGACTATTTTTGAGACAATGATTACAACAAAAATACCTTCTTCGCAGAAAAAAAATGATACAAAATATCGCGCTGTGGGACGTAAGCTCTTTATGGCATTCACATGGGGTTCATTGTTATATCAGTGTCTTTGCTGCTATGTCAGGATCATACAAAGAAGCGCGTTCTCACCTGAGCTAGTACAGCTAAATTGAAAGCACCTTTCTTGAAAGGAAGTAGAGGGTCTTCAGATCGTTTCCTCCCCGACATTAGTCTCCGAGTACCCTCAGGAAACACCCAAACACGACGCTAGAAACAAAACACACGAAAAGAAAATGAATTTAGAATTTTTCCAGGCATGCTGGTACTACACAGCGGTTTGGCGTGCACTATGAATTCAAAGGACAAAGAAACTGGACAAAATAAACAACTCTCCATTCAAACCCCCGCAGTGGATCCACATCAGACAAAGGAAATAATTACAGATAGGGCAGGAAATGTCTTTTGTCCGCGAGAGCCTTCGTCGGGGCTTGAATGGGAAATTGTATATATTGTTCCAACTTTGTCTTCAGATTTCACTGTGATGTACTGTAATATAAATTTGTGAATTATTTAAATCTTAATGTATTATTGAACGATCGGACACGGAATTGGCAGGGAGGGGTATAACGACTTGATCCATCTATAAAGTTATTTATCTTCCAACTTGGCGTTTCGGCACTCGCCTGTAATCAATTGCTCCATGGGGGAAATCATGTTGTGACTGGATATTTTAGTTTGATCCAGCGCCTAGGGCCATATCTTTCGAAGTGAATTATCGACGTTATTTTGCTCATTTATATTCTCTTACATCCTCCATAGACGATTGGTATGGGTTCGGATAATTCTCTATACATTTTAATAATGATAGTGAAAATAATAATAATAATATACGATTTGAATGGCGCCAAATCCACCTTTTCAAATTTTATCAAAAAATACTGTCTTTAAAAGGTCGAATCTGTCTTATATTGATATTTTGATTGGGTAGAAATAAACTTGTCGCTGTGTTCAATTTAGACTTTTTTGGCTTTTAATTGTGGAAAGAAAAATCTAATCAAGTATTAATAGAATACATAATGGTTGAATGCAAGCATATGTGCACGAACACCGTGATAAGATCTAATGCAAGGGGACAAACTATTATTTGCAGAATGAACAGACGATCGACACACATTGGGGTTAACAAACTTCTGTAAATGTGAGATGCTTGTTGAAACTCTAAAAGAAGCTAATGAATAGAGACTTGAAATGAATATGTTTAAAATTGAAAATTACGTATTGTTGTGAAATTCTATACAAGTGAAATACACCCACCTAGAGGTTGGTATGATCTGGATTAATATTTAAGTTTTATGCTATGTACCAGCAACACAGACATTTTCGAACATTTTCTATTTGTTTTGGGCGTTAATTGGGATGTTTAGACTGCTAATGCCCCAGTCACATTGAAACCCCGAATGAACAAGATAATTGTGCACTGAAAAAATAGTTTGTTCAATCTATGTGACCGGAGTTTAACATAGACTATATGCTATTATGTGTGCTACGCGTCACATCAATGTTAGAAAAACAGTACATGTATTATTGAAATGTTTTAAAATGTAATCATAATTACCATCTTGATATCAACTATTTCTGAATTGATTTCGCTTATGAAAAGGAAGGAGAGGGGGTGAAGGGAGGGTGCGAAATTTGAATGCAAAATGACAACTCTAGATCCATGGATGACAAACCTTGTATTTTTTAATCTCATCAACTGCGTGTTGTAACATATCCTTTGCGCTTTTTGCATCATTCCTGTCGATAAAGATTGTTCCACTGAGTATGAGACAAAGTCCGAAGGGGCCTGCGTACTTGAGCAGTTTCTTCATGATCACGACACAGTTTCCTGGCCAAATATCGTCATGCAGCATAACTGTAGAGTGAGAGAAAAATGGGAAAAAGATTTACCAGATTACATACAGAAGATGTAACAGGCATGCGTTACATTGTATCGTGTTATGAAACATTTCGACGGAGATGTATATTCTATCTATATTAATTAAAGGTTTTATTGGATCATTAAATAATGAGATAGAACCGCGATATTTACAAGATAGAGAATAAAAATAGAGTCGCCAATTAAAAGTTTCAGAAAAACACAAACGTTTGGGAAAATCACAAAGCCATGATTTTTATTTTGGGAATTTGAATACTTAAAATAAATTACTTGCAATATTCATACTTCACACATATTCGTACTTTAAATTATCATGAATAATGCATGTGATTTTTTTATATTGCTTTCTTTATCACACGTTTGGGGAAAAGTAGAATGTGGGCAAATTATTTTGCACATTGCCGTTTACAAATCATTGATAACTTATTACTGACGTTTGATCTTCGATAGAAGTTTAATATGTTGACAGTACTGTATCATAATGAACTTATGAGAATCATACATTCTAAGGAAGGAAAGTATTACATAGGTAGGGAATCATCCATTTTTATTCAAAGGAATGTTGTCCAGTTACGGATTCACTTTAATTTGTTTCATATATGTAAACTGAACATTAGATCGCTCTTTCAGTGCCCCAATCACATGGACACATCGACCCCACATATTCTTGCATGATCTGCTTCTGATTGTTGTGCACTCTGGTGCCTATTCGCGGCTGACGTGCCTCAACATATGTTATTGTGACTAGGGGTCAGTAACAGGCCCCAGATCTGAACTTCGGATTTCCATGGAGCATCATTGAAGGTTGATCGATTTCCTGATCTGAAATGACTTCTGCTTCCTTTTTAGCTTCCCCCGACTTTCCTGCTACCCTCCCTAAACATGTTTTTAAAAGATCTGCTTGTTGCAGGATCCCACAAGAAA
>BQKZ01001144.1:115069-138835 GCA_036244855.1 Temnopleurus reevesii | reverse complement strand
TACATTGAGAATTTAGAATAATTCATCTACATCTTTTCAGTTTGATACCGCCTCATGGAATATAGAAAGGCAGATAAAATAAGGATTATGCTTTTAGGTTGGCAGCACTGTGATTAGGAATACAGTTGAGAATTAAGAAAATAGTACCCAAATATTATCAAGCACAGATGAATAATGTGACACAGACTTTATATTAATTCTTCCTCACAACCCAGACAATGTACACAGATAATAATGTACAATCATTATATCGTTGAGTTGAATAAGAATGATGGGTTTGTTCAAGTTAAAACAGAGCTGGATTTGTACTTCATGACAGATTGTCTTATCTTTTCAACATTTAGGAGACAACTATCAATGCAGTTGATTCCATCATAATAAACATGTATTTCACAATGCACTGGACAATGATCAATCATATTCTCCAAAGTTCGGATTTAAAGGAAGTACATGCTAATATAATTGTTCTTTTGTCCGATTTTGTCCAATTCTATGGTGATATACTTCTTCAGTCACATAACCGATGTTAACAATATCTCAAACAATGATAAGAATTTGGCAATAAATATAACATCTATCCATTGAGTACTAAAATGAATTTAGATCGTACATTTTGATTTGGGTTTGGTATAATTAGCGGATAGCCATATGTCAAAATAGAAACAGGTGCCTTCAATATGAAGCTTTATTTTTATATTAAGAATATGTTTCAGGCCCATTATGACACAAGACAGTCCATAAACATTGAGCTCTAACTGTAAATTGTATATCTACCAAATATTCTTAATTTCTCCATTGCCATATCAAGATCTCATTAATGCCCATATGATCACAAGTTCAACATTTTATCCTATAGGCTGACATATATATATATTGACAGATTGAATTTCACATTCAGAGTGATCCCCAAGTAGTTGCTGAACACAAATTTAATAACAACCAACAGTTGTGACGACCACCCCGATATGATGTCAATCTCTCGTTCTTCTGAATAACACTGCAATATGCAGATCAAGCAATTACACATTGAAAGTCTTTCAATTAGCTATCTCTGGTGATGACACAAGGAAAGATCATCAGAAGCGGCTGGATCACAAGCTGATTGTGTACGATTGACCATTGATGTTGTGAATGGGCGTGGCTACAGGTTCGGTCAATGACCATTCGTACCAGACGTGCCTGCTACGGACGTTCCTCCAGAAGTGAACGGTAACCTTGGAATCAGCCGTCAGATGGATAGGGGTCTGAAGATGTCAGGAAAATAAAGGAAAGTAAATTACAAAACTGCATTGTCTGACATTATAATAATAATAATAATTACATTTATAAGGCGCTTTATACAGTTGTTTCAAAGCGCACATTATTAGACAGTTATATTCTGCAAACCTCCATATGTATACAAACACTGTCCTGCAAGTAAAAAAAATGTTGACATGCTAAAATGCCAGAAAGAACTAAAAACCAAAATATCAATTTAAAAAGATATTGGCTGATAGTGAATTCAAAATTAACAGAGAGCTGTTGAAAACTGATTACTGCAGCATTAGAATATAATAAAATGCATGAAAGCAGTCTTCATATTTCAATTCTAGCAAGTTCCTTTTAGAATTTATTTATTTATTACTTAAGTCTTATTCATACAGGGTGGCCCTTTAAGTAACAAATACTGCACTACTGAGGGGCCCTGCCTGTTAGACAATAATTGAACTTTCATTGCTATCATTTCTGTCTTCTGTTTGAAGAAGGATCAAAGATGGTTTACTCATGTACATGTGAACAACACATTTACATTCAATATTTACAGAGGCACTAGTATTTATTTGGAATTTCTGATGATTTGAAAACAAAGAACTATCACAAGCAAAATAAGATATGAAATGTTCCTATTAAAGTTAAAAACCTATGATGTTGCCCATATTGTCTCATACTTACTTTTAATGGAAAGAAGATAGGAAACCAGCTAAACATTCCTTCTGAATATGTGCTTGGTTCAGTACCTGGGGGGAGCAATAAAAATATTGTAAAATATTAATTCCTCTCACTTGAGCGAAAGAGACAAGAATGGTAAACATGAAATTCTGTGTACACGGTGAATGGAAAATTTTCCCTCCTGGCACACATTCCGTGCCTGTAGCTTGCCAACTCAAGGACCAAATGATAGGTGTATATGAAAACTTTTGAATGGATCGTTGGACTTTGCTCAAAATTTCAAAGTTTAATCTTTGCATTTTCTCAATCCATTGACAGCACATTCATGTCTAGATATAATTCCCCTTTAATAACCAAACTACATCACATTCATAAACTTACAAAGCATGATAACGCTATAGACAAAAGCAAACCCATGAAGCTCCGCATCCTCTTTGATGTTGAAGGGTAGGTGCTTATATCTCTGGTTGTCTGTCAGTTGTTTTTCAGGATAGGTACAAATTCCCTCTTTTTACCCAAACCCTTATCATTTATCACTGATAATATCACAATCCTATACTTACTAAGCATGATATCTCCATAGAGCACTGTATCAAAGTATCCTGCAAATCCATGAAGCTCTGCGTCCTCGCTGATGTTGAATGTTAGGTGCTTGTATCTCTGGTTGTCTGTTAGCTGCTTCGCAGGATGCGTAAAGGTGAACACTGACTGGGGTTTGTCCAGGACTGAGACGTTCTGCAGACGGACTACGTATGGTGTCTCAAAGTGGGCCTAGAAAGGGAGCGGGAAATTAATCGCATTTTGTTACTTCCTGTGTCAGAAAGATTTTTATGATGGCACCAAAGGAGGATTTTAAGTATGGAAAAGCATTTCAATTCATTTAAGCCCCGGTCACATAGGGCCCCGGAAGCAACACGACTCTTTGTTCCGAGGCATTTAACTGTGATTAACAAAGAGTCGTGTTGAATCATGTCGCTTCTGTGTCTCTATATGACAGGGGCCTTATATTCCACTTCTATCGACAAATTTTTTTTTTGCATTATTACAAATAAATGAAATTTGAAAGAAGCAAGAAAAAAACCCTGATAAAACAAGATGGGTCTATCAATAGTTGTGGAGGAGACTACTTGAAGATTGCAGCCCCTTATTTATGGGCACATTTACATGTGAATTCTTATTTGTCCTATTCATTCCAATTATAATTCTGTAAATTTTCTTCTATGACATAAAGCAAAAAAAAATCTTATTTCCCGTTTACAAAAGCGACATTAAGATTTGTCAAAATATTCAAATTTTAATGAAAATTTACGCCATACAAACAAGATTCTCTATCTCATTTGTCACCTATTGCAATTGCATATAAGGAAAAAGAATATACTCACTTCTGGGTTTTTGTCTTTCTCCTTGCACAACTTGACTTCATTATAGAGCTTGTGTGACATTAGAGGACTGAGATAAGATGTGTATTTACATGGAATGCTGATGCAGTCATCTGTAGAGGGAGAAAGTTATTAACCTCATTCAATATAGTAAGATATTGTAATTGGTTGAATGAACCAACATATAAACACAGAGTCTTGCACAAAAGCATCATAATGCCAAGAACACTAAAACTGAAACACAGAAGCTCCGGGGGTTGTGCGAGAAATTTGCGGCCAATTGCAAATTATCAGCACAATCCAATAGAAATAACTATTAAATCCACAAACAAAAACACATTTTTATCTGCAACAAATTTCCAGTTGATTTTCAATCAATTGAAACTTTCTAGCACCTTTTGAGAAGTATTATACCATCATGGAGGGTTTCTTTGTGTCAATTTAACAGTTGATCAATTTGCAGTTCATTTTCAATCAATTGAAACTTTCTAGCCACACCTTTTGAGAGGTTTTATACCATCAGGGAGGGTTTCTTTGTGTCAATTTAACATTGCTGTGCTAGCATACTTACTTACAAAATCTCTGATTACATATTCAATCACTTGGCAATTAAGTCTGATATCTCACATGAAATAAAATTTGCGGAAATATTGTTTGAGTCATAATCTGTGAGTCGGTTTCCTACTTCATTCACAGCACCATAAGAGTGACAAACCTTATTTCTCTCTACAAACAATTTCAATCTTTCAAATGTTGTTATGTGCCATTACCTTTGAGGAATGGTTGTGCTCCGTCTAGACATTCTGGTGAGAGTTCATTGTCTCCAAACGATCCAAGAAGCTCACTGACGATGATATCAGCCTTGACCGGAGCCTTCCATTCTCTCATATCAGTCTGGACAACAGTGACAAGATCACCCCACTTGTCTTCTTTCAATGTAAATAATCTGTAAAGAAAAAAATAGTAAATAACATATGTAAACACATGCAATTTATAAAGCATGGATATCCACTATACGGTGAGACCAAGGGATGTTTTTATTACAATACAGGCATTATTGAACTATGCAAAATCATAGCACAAATGGTCTGAATATATGCGACCCTTTTGATATATCTTTGAAACTAGGAATATCTGAAAGTATGACTGGTCACTGACGAATTGTACAGTAAAACCTCTTAGTTTTTACAATGAGGTCCTTGGGCCCATGAAAATTACCTGGTTATATCAGGTTCCTCACTACATCAGGGTAAAAAACAAATAACTATAAAGAGCTGGTACCAATATCACCTTGTTATAACAGGTATCTCGCTATAAACGACCTCTTTATGACATTCCACTGTATCTTGAAAAATACGGAACCAATGAACTTATAAACTTCACAGGTAATTACTGTTTTGGCCAAATATTTAGATTAATGAAAACTGAACAAGTTGAATCAGCAAAACTTCATTTTAATTTAAGTGAACAATGTAGTAATGGTATTAGTATTAGTAGTAGTAGTAGTAGTAGTAGTAGTAGTAATTATGATAATAATAAGAATAGTATATATAATTTGTAATTTATTGGTATGATAATGTTAAGAAACTTTGTAAAGCGCTTAGAGAAAATTTTATTAAGCGCTATATAAATACAGACTTATTAATATTATTTTGATTATCAACAATACTAGCCATTGCCTTTAACCTTGCTTTAGTCCAATAGGAGAATTAATACTCCAACCATGTACCCGTTTGCATAATCTGGGTGAAGTTCAGCTCAATTTGGATACATTTCTAACTAAGGAAATTACCCTTTTCATCTGACTGATCCTTGCTGGGCAAAATTTACTACATCTTTTCCTAGAAATACTCAGCAATTCCAGTAGATGTAATAAAATGAATCTTTAAGTCTAAAAAATATTTGTTGCTACCATCACAATCTTAAAGGTATAGATTCGTAATGACCGGGATGCAGAAAGTGATGTTAAACGAGCTGATGTATTCACAAGTTGCTTTACATGCCTAAATATATATATGTAGGATATTAGGAGTACATTTTGGCTCGTATTCTGTGTATTTTACGTTGAATAGGTCAATCAGCCATTGTTCCTACGGTGTGCTAAGTGCTTTAGCACGGTGGCGCGTCGGCCTGAGATGGGCGGTGCGATCGGTGGTATTGTCTGCGGTGTGTGAGTTCGCGTTCATTTTGTACGTGAAGCATGTTCTGTGAGGAAGTACGACCGCAGCAGGTTTTTTTAATTTGTCATAATTAAGCCATTTCTAGGTCGATTTCATTCAAACAAACTATGAACATGCTCTAATTTACTACTGAAATACTGCATTATGGTAATAATTTTACTGAAGCTCGCAAACTAGTTAAATATCTGAAGCGCCCTCCTCCCAAAACTGTTCTATCGCTTTAAACAAGAAGAAAGCAGAACTTGTGTCAATTATTCTTACGTTACAGCTGCATTGGGATTCTTTTCTACTGCATATACATGAACGTTTCTCTCAGCTTGCTCGGCAGCCTTTAGTGATGCTGTCACTAGAGGGCCCCGTCCAGCTCCGAGAACCATTATTATTCTAAATATAAAGTAAAGAAAGGAAAGAATGCTATTATAGACGTGGTGCCAGACATGAATATTCAAACAGAAATTCTTGTTATTATTGTTGAATAGTTTTCAAACAGAAATTCTTGTTGAATAGTTTTCAAACAGAAATCCTTGTTGAGGAATACAATATACTAAGATTATTCATGAAACATTGCCAGAGTATTTCTCTGATTTCTTTCTCATTGTTTACAATGCAATTCCATTCACGATTATCTTGTATACAAGCCATATTTTTTTCAGAATACTAACATAGTGTCATCAAGCTTCATTCAGTTATTGCACTAGGTCAAAGCATCTAAAGACATACTACTTTCACAAATATCACCGAACATCTCTCCTAAAAATGATATTTTATGACATTCAGAAGTGTTAGTCGGATATCGGTTGCTATAAAAAAAAAACATAATGCTCTAGTGGGAAAAAAGTACAGTGAAAGAAAAGGAGAACTTAAATCGTAGGCAAACCTTTTCAGATGCAAGGACAGAGCCAATCAGGCCTTTGGAGGCCTGTTCATAACCATTGTATATCAATAGACCCTGCTTGTATCATTTCATGTAATGATCAAGTTTGTTTACAAATACTACATTTCAAGGCCATTAACTTACGTCTCATTTGAAGCTTTGTGAGATTCAGGTACTGAGTAGATGAGTGCTTTGTAAACTGCTTTACTCCTTCTCCTTATTCATATTCACAATGAAAAAATACATATCATGGACATCAACTTACATCTTAACTGAAACTTTCTGAGATTCCACCACTGAGTCAATGAGTGTTTTATACGGCCTTCTGGTTGCGGGTGTAAATCTCTCTTACGCCCTTTCATACAAATAGTCAATTTGATCATAAATTTTAAAAATAATTAAATAAAGAACATAAACTTACGTTTTAGTGGAGGCTTTCTGAGATTCAGGTACTGAGTCAATGAGCGCTTTGTAGACGGCTTCCTGGTAGCGTGTATACTTTACTGGATCTTTCTCAAAGATCTCATAGGTCTGGGATTCAAGATTATCTGACAAAGGCTGACAAGAAAAAATACAAAAAATTTGCAAATAATCGTAAAATTTTAAAGGACCTTCTTGGTCATCAAAATCATAATCACTCTCATCTGTTGTTAGGTGAATTTTCACACAAACACACACACATAAGCAGGACTAGTGGAAAGAAATCCTGATGTGGCAACAACAATGAAACAATGTTAAGATGCATATTATTTCTGAAGAACTTAGTTCAGAGTTATATTCATCCACTGTTTCGTGCATACATATGTTTAGTGTTTGCATAAATAGTGTAATCCTAGTAATGAGGCATGATGTTTGTTGTTTGACAGCATGACATTTTGTCCTATTTTTAAACTGAGGCAGGCCATGACAAAAAAAAATAGCAAATTTGATCAGGAAAAATAAACAGCCTGTCAAGTTTGAGTAATTGATTATGTTGATACCATACCAAAAATGTTGTACCCCAAATATCAATGGTTTATTTATAAAAACTACTTTTCCAGACAGATATAGTTATATTTTTTCCTCTTTAGGAAAATTAGAGAGCACATATATCTTGCAAATCTAGAACCCTCACAGAATCTCTGATACTGTGTGTAATTACGCAGTACTTTTTGACTGTCTTCTCCTCACCTGTAGAGGGCACTGTAGATAGTCCTCATATCCCTTAGCGAATGCATCGACTCCACCAAGAGGAGGTTGTGACTGATACAGATGTTCCATATACTGTTGGTAAGCCTTGATTCCCTTGTCTGGATGTCTATTTGTGCCTTTGATCATCATCTGCACGTCTAGCTGTGGGTTGAGAATATCAGAACATAGTTTTAGAAAAGAAACAAATTATTTCGGAATTATATGTAATAGAATGATGCCTAAATAATAAAAGCTTTATATATCTAAATAATCTGTTAAAGATTGTTCATTATTCTCATTAAGGATGATTTGATTTTGGTATGACACCTTTTTCCATATAGACTTCAGCCAGAATTTACTTGGAGCTATTTCTAAACCAGTTATCATTTACAATATCCCATTCCTCAGGACTCAAATGAGTGGTGGAATTACCACTAAACCTGATGCAAAGACAATTAATGGATGAATCCAGCAACTATATTGTTGTTGGGGTGTTCTATGCTACACAAAACATACTTATTGGGTTTTTTTTAGAGGGGTAGCTTTCAAGCTAATCACATTTTTTGCATCATTGTTAATATGTTCAGAATATGTTCATGTTCACATCTATACTTAACAACTTCTGGATTTTCAAATGAATACATAGCAGACTTTAATTGTTAATGTTTTGACCCCAGACATCGGCTGTACCCACTCTTTTGTCAAAATGACTAAACTTTGTTCCTAGTTGTATTGATTTTGAATAAACTGTAGAGGTGTCTATTTCATTTGTAACAGCAACAGTCACAGTTTGCCAAAAGTTAATATCACATTTTTGCGCAGCTGAGCATCGTTATCTAACAGAAATGATTAATCTGTGACAAGCCCTCTCATCCTCTACCCAACCTGTGACTAGCATTTCTTGTTTTCGGGTTTTCTAACTGATCTGTGACAAGCTTATAGACAAGCATACTGTGCCTCTTGCGAAGATGCTAATGTGACGTCATAGTCAAATGAATTCGAAGCAGATTTTGGGAATGAATGAATGTGAGCAGTGGATGTATTCACATTGGTTGACCTTTACTTCCGGTTGACTGTGACTGTGAAGAATTAAATTAAAACCTCCATAATATCAAATGAATGGATTCCTACTAACCCTAAAGAGCTGCATGACTAATGATTGATGAGCTTTGGAGAGAACTGGAAACCCTTTCTTGTTGGTTAGAAAGAGAGATGTGGAGAAGATAGCACACTTTACTGGTTCACCCATCCATCTATCAATCACTTCTTGAGATGGCAGATCTAAGGTTGCTTCAAGGGCTGCAAAATAAATGAATAAATCAATAGATAGATAGACAAGTGGATATATAAATTGAGCAAATGAATCAATGAATGTTTAATAAGAAAGTTAACAGACTTTTATGCATGTACATTTTTTTCATTACATTTTCTGAAAACAGGACAAGGTTTAACATCATACTATTCTAAATTTAGCACCAGCTAAAAATAGGGCTATGGATTTTTTTTTTCATGTAAGAAAAGGGTTTTAGTATATAATCTGAGTAATAAATAGCAGAGGAAAGTTGGAGGAAAGGTTGAAGGTAGAAAGGTAGAAAGAATGCTGCTTGACTTGGAGTTATGAGTAAGAGCCATTGAAAAGTCTTAAAGTACTGTTTAAATTTAACGGCATAAGTGCAATTTCTGATGATTGGTGGGAGCGTGTTCCAGAGGGTTGGGCCAGCATGAGAAAAAGAACGATCTCCCCATAATTTTGATGATCTTGGTATTACAAGGGAGCCGGAGTTGGATGAGCAAATACTCCTAGGAGGAGTTTAAATTTGTATCAAATCAATATTGTATTGTGGGGCAGAACCATTGACTATGTGGAAGAAAAGGAGCAAGATATTAAATACAATGCAATCTGTGACTTGAAGTCAGTGAAGCGATTTCAAAGTGGGGGTGATGTGAGAATGTCTTATCTGCTGATAAATAACATTTACTGTCAGCACTAACCTATGCCAAGTCGTTTGTGATGGTTACAGGCTCGTCTCAGTGTATTCCACCAATGCCAGGGCTCGTTGTCTTTGTTTGACTGGTCAAAGGTTGTGCCGTCTTGTACGATATCATCTGTCATAGCGCCAGGGGTTTGCATTGGTACATGGATCCACACCTGACAAAAGATATAACAAATCAGAAGTAATGAACATGGGGGGAAACTGCCGAGGGATTTGAGGCATGGGTACGGGTTGTAAAATTACTTCGAACTGGCAAAAACCTCCCATCCAACTAATACAGCTGGTTGGACCTGTCATTACATCATCAGGTTCCATTTGCCACTCTCAAAATTGAAATTGAAATACATATTTATCAACTTCAACAGAACCAAAAAGGACTATTATCTATATTCAAAGAGCAGCAAAATAAAAATGATTTTTTTTTTATAACACATTTTAAAATACAATAAATTCATCATAGTCTCAACTCAAATCCCTGATGGTTACTATGACTCTTCAAGTGACTTTACAGACACCAAGCCAAGCTGAAACCCCTGCAAATTCTGAGTCAGAATTGTTTTTTTACTATTTGATTCTATCTTTTAGTTTTTGTAACAGATTTCAAGTCAAGAATAAGACTTAGAAAAGAGTAAAAAGTCCTAAAACATCTGAAAATTGCTTTTCAGGTTTTATTTTACATGCTTGTTCATAATTTTTCTGATCATGACTTGTCAGGTTATATTTCTCATGCGTTCCTAAATTTTACGGTGATTTTTTTTTTTCATTTCAGTGAAAAGTAAAAAAGGGTTCAGGTCAGGGCATTTTCAGAGGGTCAGTTGGTCTCGGGCATCCATTCAATTTTTTTGTATTATTTGTATCGTTTTTTTTTTTTGCGGGGGGAGGGGTAGGAGGCATACTAATGTACTATTAAAAAAAAATACCTGATGGTTACTATGTCCCTGCATGTGACTGTAGAGACACCTAGCCAGGTTCACACAGTTGATACTGTTCAATGGCACCAGGACAGCAGGTAGACTAAGATGGGCTGCATAGTTTAGCTCCTGCATCAATGCCGACTGTGAGTTCTGACGGATGACAGCATTCTCTGAATCCACCTGGAGCCATTCTGAAAGCTTGCCAACAACCAAAGCGCTCCAATCTGTAGATCAAACAATAAGAGGAAACATTTGGAAAGTTGGTATTTCACAAAAATCATCAGTCACAAGATTCAGAGAAGGAAGATATACATAGATTCTAGCAATAAGCAACTAAAAAGATATATTAACCTGTATGTCAGATCTTTAAGAAGTCAAACCTAAATTTTGCTTAATAAAGCATAGATCTATGACACAGTGATGTAGTGGGCCTATCGTCTGAAAAGTATAAATATATTTTTTAATCATTGGCATTTATGAGACAAGACATGTGATGAAGAGATCGATTGATTGAAGTTGGTAAATTAACTAATGAAAAAGGTAAAAAATTAACTTCATACAGATATTGCTCTGCTGGCAAAAAAAGTAATGTATGTAAATATTTGACCATACAATTTATTTTCTATTGTCCAATCAAGTCCCTGGTGATCATATATGATGGAGATATGCTCTTGGCAATTCCAACTCAAAATCTGCCTTGGCAGTCAACATGCTGAGGAAGCACGTGGAGAAAAGCTCGTTGAGATCGGGTCAGATCAGGTCAGAGGACATAACTGTATTATACATACCTTGGCTTGGTAGCAATAAGTCTGATCTGGCAAATGCTGCAACTCTGTCTTTTGCTTTGCCTTCTACAAACTCTCGCTTGAATCTTGGGTGCACAATGGGCATGGCAACAAAATCAAATCTGTGTGAAGGGAGCAAACAATAAAAAATAAATATATATATATATATGGAGATTATGAGATTTGAGACCATAACATTTTTGTACCTGTCATTGTTTGTGTTTCATTTTGTTTTTATATTGATCATGTAAAATAGAGACAATAGCAGGGTTTAATCAATGACATGGATCTTCCTTTAATTTTATCTACGAATTTCATTTCCAATTTCCATGCAAATTTTAACTGAGATGCAGAGCTAAAGAGGAAAGTTCCTTTTCATCACTTGGATTAGCTAAATTTTCTCTAATGAAAGCAACTGATACTATCATTGATATATCTTTTTCCAGAAAATGGGAAAAGGTGTTGATGGAAGAATCAAATTGTCGAGTATGTAGAAGTTTGGGACTGTCATTAGCAAACATTTACCTGAGGCTTCCAAGTGATACGATACAGATTCTGTTATTTCTTGCAAATCTTTGAAACAATACATACCAAAACCAGTTGGATAATTTGATATCATTACGATTAAAGTTTAAAATGCTTAGTTCACAACATTCCTAATTGTAACTTCTTTTTCTTTTTTCAATACCTCAATTATGTTTACAAATACATTGCTCCAACCTATGAACAAAAAATATTTCTGATGAGTTAATTCTTTATTTCATTTACGACTTGATCAGATTAAAACTTTTTTTTAGCCACTAAACTGAGGAAAATGGTGCGCTAAGATAGCAGATTTATAGAACGGGCGCTCTTGTAAGTTTTTAATTCAAACCTTTTCTCAAATATTTTAGAACATCTGTTTTTCATTGAGACTAGTTTTATGGTTGAGAAAAAGTGTGTCAAAAAATTGGCACAATCATGTCCTTCCTTCCCATAATTTTTTTTTTTTTTTTTACACTTATGACGTGTGTGAATGGATCATGGATGAAAATAATTTTGTGAGATTAATAGTCTATTCTATTTGAACAAACAGAAAATTCATACAAATTTTGAAAATTCAATGATTAAACAAGTGCAAGTAAAAGGGCAATTGGACGTTCATCAGCAGTAGATGAAGACAAACCGGCATGACCGTGTCCGTAGCGTGTCGTGTCCGGGGAGACTGCGGCCGCGCCTCGTTCACAACACACTTCAAACTGCAGGGCACATCACACACACAAAAATCCCACACAGAAAGACTGAACCCCCGAAATATATCTAATAAAACTGCACGTTTGTACATGAGATTTTCTCATTTATCAGGTCTTAAATCAATCACAAAAACTATAGCCGTATTTTTATTCCTTACCCAGCATAAGATGCAAGCTGCATCGAGTTGGAAATGTCAGGAACACAGCTGAGGCATCGCCCGCAAGACACATGCTGCTGAGCCGCCATTGTGAAGAATGAATGAAAAGTATGGAACGCGTTTATAAAAATACTCAAAACGGATTGAATGTAGACTAGATTTTTTTTGGGGGGGGGGGGGTGGTGGGGGCAAAGAAGATCCGATTTCTCTTTGAGGAGGGCTGTGTTGAGTGTATACCTATTTTTTTAATTTAGGGGTAGGAGTAAAATTTTATTATGAGTGAATTAGTAACACAATAAAATTTACGTATATGTGGGTCAAAACATGAGCAGGATTTAATGGCATATGGGGCGGTGGGGGAGGGTGCTCGACTACTAGTATATTTTCAAACTTAATTCAATCTTTTGTATGGAAAAAATGCTCCTTCTTTTTATTTTCTCTCGTCCCATAAAACAGTAACTATGTAGATGAGTGACAGACATTCGTTATAACATGACAAAAAGTTGAACATCCGACACAAAATATTTTTAAAATAATTTTCTTCATGTCTTAGTAAAAAAAAAATCACAAGCTTCTCATTCGTGTTCATAATCTTTTTTTTTTCATTTTTAACTGTGTCTTTTTGTTTCGCTTTTATATAGTAAGATTTTTCTTGTCCACTGAGCAACCTTTTGATTTTGCAGAAAGAGAAAAACTAAAAAGGGTGCAAACCCTCACCAAGATGCATTCGACATCATGCTGCAAAACTTGAAAAAGGTAAAAAATTTAAAAATAAAAAAATTAAAAACAAATTGTGCCCTTTTGATACAATTAAGCTTGGGAAAAAGGAACATATACGCCCCTAAAAACAAGTACCGATTAGAAAGATGCAATGTTTTTATTGTACCAGTGGATAGCATCTATAGTGGATACTGTAATATTATGGAGTCAGAATTATCATTTATGCATGGGATCAACATGATATTAAAAAAAATCCCACATTCTCAAAGGCACAGGTTCGAATCCACTGAACACTCAACAGAATAAAATCATGCCTTGCGGTTCGATTTTTCACCAAAAAGGCTGCTCCAAGTTTTGCATCTGTTTCCACTTTTAAAGGGGCAATGTGGCACAATATAATTTCTTCCTCCACATGCACTGCAGACTTAGGAATTTCCTTAATTTGAAGCATGTGGAAGAAGAAATTCCCTAATTCCTGGATAAAAAGGCTTGGTTTATGCATTCTGTGACAACAATACTTTAACAATCTTTGCTTGAACAAATTTCGTAGCATTAATCTTCTTCAAATTTGTATAAACATTGACTTTTATCGTTCATTTTGGAAACGCATTTGTTTCTAGAAATGGAAAACTCAGATTATCAGCCATCTCCAATTACCACGACTCATTTAGCGTTCCATATCACAAACAAATCGAATATTGAAGATACAATATATTTTATTTACTCTAAAAAGTGACAAAAATAGAGTTGTTTATACAGATGAATATTCATTTAATTCAACATTCTTTGCATTTTTTTCTAAATAATAGCCTGTGAAAATCTAATCTATACCGATTGATATGGAACACAAATGAGATCAGCCTGGATGAGAGAATATACAATATCACAGTTTGCGCCCTCTCTTGTCTAAATCTGTCTTTTACACATTTTCCAGCATGTCCGATCGGGTACGGCCAAAAATTGATCCCCAAATATGCCCCATAAAATGAATGTATAGTGACCATTTCATGCATGATATACAAAAATTTATAATTATAATAATTCGTTGTTCTTGATTTTAATGAAGAGATATACATTTGATCACTATTGAGTGCGTGAGAGTGTGTGAGCGAGTAGCGTGTCGTGATCGAGTGAGGATTTCTGTGGATGTGGATTGTACAGTGTATGTTAATGATGGGGAAGGTCCAATGCAATGCCAATGCCGCGCCGGGCACAGAGCCTGGCTGAGCTGAGGCGCTCTGCGGTGCCGCTGTGTGCGCTTTTTAGTTTATACATCATTGATCTTCGTAAATTTTGTGGTGTATGTCATGATATAAATAAATATTAATGTCTCTCAATCTCGTTCAGTTCCGACTTCAGTTGGTGCTCGCGCACACACAGGCATTGGCTTGCCATTGCATCATGTAATAATTAATTGTAATGTGACATTTATTTGGAGAGGATTTGATTCTTGTTGAACTAGGGCGGCCGGACAGGGTGATTTGAACTGAAGTCGAATTTGAAGTTTTGAACTGTAATTTTATATGCCCAACTTGGCACAATAATCAAGATCATCAGGCCCCCAATAAGAATGTTTGGATGCCCTCAAGTCAACCGACCGACCCTCTGAAAATGGCCCGAGGATATCTGTTGTTGGCGCCATTTTGATTTTCCAACAATTTTATGAGGTCTTCCTTCTAGGTTTCACTGTTTTTCTCCAGAAAATAGACAGACATTTTGGAAAAGTAATGATATGATTGACAAAGACATGTTTGAAAAAAATTGTGTATTCTTTCATTTATTTGATGTATCTCATATTCAGGTGTTCAAGAAGGGTCAGGTGAGGAAATATTCTATAGACTTGTGTCTTCTGAAAATCACATCCATACCTGCAAATATTCTCAGACATCCATCCAACATCTTCACGTTGTGTATTGTAATTGTGTTAAAGAAAAAGTATCGTCATAACTTCTATTCTCTGCATACACAGGCTTCATTTTATTCATCTTCTATTATGGAGGATCAATGTTCTGCAATCTGAGTGAACAATTTGGGGGGGGGGGGGTACCCTTTTTTTATCAACATAGAGTAAAGTGTACTGAATTTGCAACAGTAATTAAAGTGGATTTTGTAATAGAAGATAATGGGGGTAATTCTATAGTGCTCTCCTTACAGTTTTAATTGAAAAGATGCTATACAAAAGGATTTGTAAAGGTAATCAAATAATCTCCGAACTATCAAACAACATTTAGCAGAAAGAATATGCCTACTTTCCATTGTCACTGATGGGACATAGTAATTGGATATTTTTCAATCAGATGGGACAAATAAATCTTTCTCTAGCTACATTAAAACTGTTATTTTCTGTGCGTTATCTGAATACTCATCTAACTAATCATAGAGGATCCTGGGTATCAAAGCGTCTTAGATCTTTGTACACATACCTCCATTGGCTCGACCTCCATGGATTTGTCCCAACAGTATATTACGTGGTTCCCATCCTTGCTTTGAAGCTAGTTTTTTTTTCGTGGCACCTAAACGTACGGTGGTTCTGGCACTTTCCATCAAGGTGCCCAGAGAAAATTCATTTGAAACAAGCAGCATTCAAATTTCTGTCCTGAAAAAGAAAATACCGTCAGCATTGTTGAAGTTGAATTATTGAACAAATATTTTTTCTTCAGGCTNGGTTTGCGCCCTCTCTTGTCTAAATCTGTCTTTTACACATTTTCCAGCATGTCCGATCGGGTACGGCCAAAAATTGATCCCCAAATATGCCCCATAAAATGAATGTATAGTGACCATTTCATGCATGATATACAAAAATTTATAATTATAATAATTCGTTGTTCTTGATTTTAATGAAGAGATATACATTTGATCACTATTGAGTGCGTGAGAGTGTGTGAGCGAGTAGCGTGTCGTGATCGAGTGAGGATTTCTGTGGATGTGGATTGTACAGTGTATGTTAATGATGGGGAAGGTCCAATGCAATGCCAATGCCGCGCCGGGCACAGAGCCTGGCTGAGCTGAGGCGCTCTGCGGTGCCGCTGTGTGCGCTTTTTAGTTTATACATCATTGATCTTCGTAAATTTTGTGGTGTATGTCATGATATAAATAAATATTAATGTCTCTCAATCTCGTTCAGTTCCGACTTCAGTTGGTGCTCGCGCACACACAGGCATTGGCTTGCCATTGCATCATGTAATAATTAATTGTAATGTGACATTTATTTGGAGAGGATTTGATTCTTGTTGAACTAGGGCGGCCGGACAGGGTGATTTGAACTGAAGTCGAATTTGAAGTTTTGAACTGTAATTTTATATGCCCAACTTGGCACAATAATCAAGATCATCAGGCCCCCAATAAGAATGTTTGGATGCCCTCAAGTCAACCGACCGACCCTCTGAAAATGGCCCGAGGATATCTGTTGTTGGCGCCATTTTGATTTTCCAACAATTTTATGAGGTCTTCCTTCTAGGTTTCACTGTTTTTCTCCAGAAAATAGACAGACATTTTGGAAAAGTAATGATATGATTGACAAAGACATGTTTGAAAAAAATTGTGTATTCTTTCATTTATTTGATGTATCTCATATTCAGGTGTTCAAGAAGGGTCAGGTGAGGAAATATTCTATAGACTTGTGTCTTCTGAAAATCACATCCATACCTGCAAATATTCTCAGACATCCATCCAACATCTTCACGTTGTGTATTGTAATTGTGTTAAAGAAAAAGTATCGTCATAACTTCTATTCTCTGCATACACAGGCTTCATTTTATTCATCTTCTATTATGGAGGATCAATGTTCTGCAATCTGAGTGAACAATTTGGGGGGGGGGGGGTACCCTTTTTTTATCAACATAGAGTAAAGTGTACTGAATTTGCAACAGTAATTAAAGTGGATTTTGTAATAGAAGATAATGGGGGTAATTCTATAGTGCTCTCCTTACAGTTTTAATTGAAAAGATGCTATACAAAAGGATTTGTAAAGGTAATCAAATAATCTCCGAACTATCAAACAACATTTAGCAGAAAGAATATGCCTACTTTCCATTGTCACTGATGGGACATAGTAATTGGATATTTTTCAATCAGATGGGACAAATAAATCTTTCTCTAGCTACATTAAAACTGTTATTTTCTGTGCGTTATCTGAATACTCATCTAACTAATCATAGAGGATCCTGGGTATCAAAGCGTCTTAGATCTTTGTACACATACCTCCATTGGCTCGACCTCCATGGATTTGTCCCAACAGTATATTACGTGGTTCCCATCCTTGCTTTGAAGCTAGTTTTTTTTTCGTGGCACCTAAACGTACGGTGGTTCTGGCACTTTCCATCAAGGTGCCCAGAGAAAATTCATTTGAAACAAGCAGCATTCAAATTTCTGTCCTGAAAAAGAAAATACCGTCAGCATTGTTGAAGTTGAATTATTGAACAAATATTTTTTCTTCAGGCTTAACAGATATGATATCTGCAAGGATTACTGTATTTCATTTGAATCAGAAAAAACATGAAATGAGTCAACTTTTTGGAATTTCACATCTGCAGTACAGCAGGGACAGCTATTTTCCTTGTTCATAAACTTGCATTGTCTATTTCCTGAAAATATTCCTGAATGTAAAGACAGGAAGCTGTGTAAATTAAGTGAAAGTTATTTTCAGAGAAAGTAGCGACAAAATCAAAGTTACACATCTTCAATAATGTTCTCCGCATTTGTGACTCGCGTTTATATCTTCAGCTAAGTGTATTCATCCTGCTGTCATCCAAATTTATATTAGATTCATCTTGATTAGAATTACAATAGTCTGTAATGTTCATTTTAGCTGATATTTTCAAATTTGTATCATTTTATCTCATACATGTAATCATGTTTCCAGATTCTATTTGAAAGTATTCCCTCTGATGTTCTTTGTTTTCATAATTGACATGCTCAAATTTGTATAAAAGTTTTTTTTTTTAAATACATATACAGTGATTCCAGCACAAGATTGTATCATTTGTAAATGATGTTTAGATGAGGGAAACTACTCGCAATAGATGTCAGAACAAAAAAATTCAATAGCAATCAAGATTTATATTGGCAGATGTGCAACTGGACCTTAAGAATTTGTTCTTGGGAATGACGGGCATGAATAGACATTACCACTGGACAATTAAATGTTTTCCATGAAGGAAGGTGCAATCCATTATGGTGTGATAATGTTTGGCATTTTCAGACATCTATAGATATTATTAGCCCCTTAAAAACGAAAAAAAGGAGATAAAGTAAGGAATATCATTTTTGGTTAGCATCTCTGCAGATACATATATTTTATATGTTTATATGAATGTCAAATTACTATCATTGATTCATTTCAACCAAGTAAAGGTAATTTTATGTGCCAATTACCTCCATCCAATATTTAGACTTTGTCATTTAAAATATTTGTCAATCATCTTCTTCAAGACATTTTGATGTAAAACAGTTTTCATATCTAGAACAAATCATGATCATCTTGCAAAATTACCTTCTGTGTGTTTTCACTCTGTAATGCAGGCCATCACTATTCGCTTTCCAGATTAAAAAAAAAAAAAATCATTTGCAATCCATATTCTTCCAAGACATTAAAGACAGTAACAATAGAAGTTTTTCGCACTTTCTTCTTTTAGATGCTTTCCTTTTTCGATATTTTATTTCCCTTGTAAACACTTGATTTTAAAAAGAAATGATCAGCGTTCAGAGGAAACGTGGTATAATACATGTAGGGTGCTTTGGACCATGACAAATATTTTGTTATAGCAGGAGTTTTGTGATGTCGGGGTTAAATAATTAAAGATTTTATATTGCAAGGACCTCACCATTTTCTCTGTCCTTGATATATATTATGTTTAATCTTTTTTTCATAATGATATTCCATCGCTCAAGACCTTCCATGAATTACAAAAAAAAATCAGGTGACACATCTTATCTGAACGATGTATAGAAAATATTAACATGTAATTTTTTTTTACCATCTAAAATGTTATCAATCTTCATTCCTTCAATCCCAATAAACGTTTCATCATTGCATAAAGTAATTTGGACTTTTGTTTGAATATCTTTCTTTTGACAGGTCTTCAGGAGATTTGTCGAGGTCGGCCGCGTGGCCTACATCGCCAGCGGACAGAACAAGGGCAAGCTATGTGTCATCGTGGACGTGATTGACCAGAGGAGGGCCCTTGTCGATGGTCCCCTGTCCGGAGTGAAGCGCCAGGGTATGCGCTTCAAGCAGCTTCACCTCACTGACTTTGTCCTGAGCATTCCACACTCTGCACGTAACAGCACTGTGAGGAAGGCATGGGAGAAGGCTGAGATCACTTCCAAGTGGGACTCCACCATCTGGGCCAAGAAGCTCGCTGCCAAACAGAGGGTGAGTGGGTGTATTTTGTGGGAAAAAAGCTTAAGAATGGGTATGGGCTACAATGGAGAAGGATGAGATCCCATGTAAGTGGAGTCCCAGTATCTTGACCAAGAAGACCTTATAAATGGCTTTGGGCTTCAGGAAAGAAGGAGGTCTCGTCCTAGTGGGAGTTTACCATCTGGGCCAAAAAGCGTGCTGCGAAACAGGGTTATTGAATTATTACAGCATAGATTGATTCAGAAATTCCCAAGATTCACCTTGTAGCTATAATCTCATGAGATGATCTAATTTCAAGGTAAAATAGAAATGAGAAATGCATAAATATCTTAGTCTGGGAGTTGAGTTCATTGCATTAAACCTCTTTTTCATTGAGAGCAAGAGTGAGGAACGTCCTGGCTGCTGCATCAAGGGGAGTAGTACTTGAGGGGATATTCCCTGCTATCGGAGATGTTGTGTGGAAAGAGGAAAACATCTCAAGACAGTGTTGTTAACTCAAGATCAATTATTTCTTGGATAAAATTTAGTAGTGGTTCTACTGAAAGCCATTGAATATTCCTGAGGAGTCAGAATAACAATATTTGTAATGTTCTGTCCACAAAATATCCTATAAAATTTATATCATTTTATAAAGGATCTATAAAATAGCATGGAATTTTTGTATTAACTCTTGTTTTATTGATTGTGTTTGAATTACAGAGAAAGCAGATGACCGACTTTGACCGCTACAAGCTCATGCGTGCCAAGCAAAAGGTGAGAACATGATCAACNTTGGCATTTTCAGACATCTATAGATATTATTAGCCCCTTAAAAACGAAAAAAAGGAGATAAAGTAAGGAATATCATTTTTGGTTAGCATCTCTGCAGATACATATATTTTATATGTTTATATGAATGTCAAATTACTATCATTGATTCATTTCAACCAAGTAAAGGTAATTTTATGTGCCAATTACCTCCATCCAATATTTAGACTTTGTCATTTAAAATATTTGTCAATCATCTTCTTCAAGACATTTTGATGTAAAACAGTTTTCATATCTAGAACAAATCATGATCATCTTGCAAAATTACCTTCTGTGTGTTTTCACTCTGTAATGCAGGCCATCACTATTCGCTTTCCAGATTAAAAAAAAAAAAAATCATTTGCAATCCATATTCTTCCAAGACATTAAAGACAGTAACAATAGAAGTTTTTCGCACTTTCTTCTTTTAGATGCTTTCCTTTTTCGATATTTTATTTCCCTTGTAAACACTTGATTTTAAAAAGAAATGATCAGCGTTCAGAGGAAACGTGGTATAATACATGTAGGGTGCTTTGGACCATGACAAATATTTTGTTATAGCAGGAGTTTTGTGATGTCGGGGTTAAATAATTAAAGATTTTATATTGCAAGGACCTCACCATTTTCTCTGTCCTTGATATATATTATGTTTAATCTTTTTTTCATAATGATATTCCATCGCTCAAGACCTTCCATGAATTACAAAAAAAAATCAGGTGACACATCTTATCTGAACGATGTATAGAAAATATTAACATGTAATTTTTTTTTACCATCTAAAATGTTATCAATCTTCATTCCTTCAATCCCAATAAACGTTTCATCATTGCATAAAGTAATTTGGACTTTTGTTTGAATATCTTTCTTTTGACAGGTCTTCAGGAGATTTGTCGAGGTCGGCCGCGTGGCCTACATCGCCAGCGGACAGAACAAGGGCAAGCTATGTGTCATCGTGGACGTGATTGACCAGAGGAGGGCCCTTGTCGATGGTCCCCTGTCCGGAGTGAAGCGCCAGGGTATGCGCTTCAAGCAGCTTCACCTCACTGACTTTGTCCTGAGCATTCCACACTCTGCACGTAACAGCACTGTGAGGAAGGCATGGGAGAAGGCTGAGATCACTTCCAAGTGGGACTCCACCATCTGGGCCAAGAAGCTCGCTGCCAAACAGAGGGTGAGTGGGTGTATTTTGTGGGAAAAAAGCTTAAGAATGGGTATGGGCTACAATGGAGAAGGATGAGATCCCATGTAAGTGGAGTCCCAGTATCTTGACCAAGAAGACCTTATAAATGGCTTTGGGCTTCAGGAAAGAAGGAGGTCTCGTCCTAGTGGGAGTTTACCATCTGGGCCAAAAAGCGTGCTGCGAAACAGGGTTATTGAATTATTACAGCATAGATTGATTCAGAAATTCCCAAGATTCACCTTGTAGCTATAATCTCATGAGATGATCTAATTTCAAGGTAAAATAGAAATGAGAAATGCATAAATATCTTAGTCTGGGAGTTGAGTTCATTGCATTAAACCTCTTTTTCATTGAGAGCAAGAGTGAGGAACGTCCTGGCTGCTGCATCAAGGGGAGTAGTACTTGAGGGGATATTCCCTGCTATCGGAGATGTTGTGTGGAAAGAGGAAAACATCTCAAGACAGTGTTGTTAACTCAAGATCAATTATTTCTTGGATAAAATTTAGTAGTGGTTCTACTGAAAGCCATTGAATATTCCTGAGGAGTCAGAATAACAATATTTGTAATGTTCTGTCCACAAAATATCCTATAAAATTTATATCATTTTATAAAGGATCTATAAAATAGCATGGAATTTTTGTATTAACTCTGTTTTATTGATTGTGTTTGAATTACAGAGAAAGCAGATGACCGACTTTGACCGCTACAAGCTCATGCGTGCCAAGCAAAAGGTGAGAACATGATCAACTTTCAGATCAAATAAATACCCTGCCTCACCCAAAACAAAGAAAATGATAATGATAAAAAAGATGATAACTAGATAAATATGAAATTTAAAACAATCAAAATAAAAAAGGTAAAGAATATAAATTTCCATATTTCATTCTTCTTGTTAGAATTTTGTTGGTGTGAAAGCTCATAAAACAATTTGTAATCTTTTATCATTTCCAAGAAATTTGTACTTGGAGAAAACAAGTTGTTTGAACATCCTTTTTAACCATACATGCATGAAAATAGGCTAAGTACTACTGTTATGATAAATAATGACAACCACTTTATCAATTACTTTGTTTCATTCACAACAAAAACTTCATATTAGACTTTCGTTTCTGTATGGTTTCAAGTTATCTACACATATGAATTTACCTGATTGAGGTTTGGCTGTTTACTCTGGATGAGTGGATGGAGAAGTAATAGCCAAGTTAATGATTTTAGCCTTTCAATCTATTCTGACTATCGTTGATACTCAAAAAGTAATAATCCTAGATGTATTTATTAACAATCTTTTTCTCTCTTTCAATTTCAATCAACAGAGGAACGTGATCCTGACAAGGGAAATGGCCAAGATCAAGAAGGCAGAGGCATCCGCCAAGTAAACCTATCGTCATGGTTACGTATCATCGCATTCCAACATCTTGTGATGGACTCTTGTGAATAGTGCAGTCAGGGAATAAAAAGTTTGCTGAATGCAGAACTACTGTCTTGTGTATTCTGTTCACATGAAAGATCATGTGTGTTTCAAAGTATTGAATTTATGAACGAGAGCTTGCTCATAAGGGGATATTGTGTACACAGGTGTTTTCACAAATGCAGCTCCTGAGACATATTCACTGTGTGGAATTTGCGTCACATACGTGCATCTTCAAGGATATAACTGTGCATGAACCAGTTAACAGATATGCCAACCTGGCAGAATTAGCCGGAGGATAGAAATTATGATGTCATTCACCAAACAGCTGAACTAAATATTTTCTCAGGAGTGAAATTGCGTGGTTATATTTATCATCTTTTTCTCCTTATGCCCAGTCACATAGAAGACTGGAAGCGCCACGATTCAACACGGCTCTTTGTTCAGTTAACAGATAACTGCCACGGAACAAAGAGTCGTGTTGAATCATGTTGCTTCCAGGCGTTAATGTGACTTGGGCATCAGGAAATACTTGGTTCCTGTGTGTGGTGATTTACTTTTCAATCTTTTTGCATATTCTGGAGGTTTAGCAGATCTGGCTAACAATTATGCCAATTCAAAGCATTATGATTATGCTCCTCTAGCTTGTTAGAGATGGAAGAAAGATAAGACAAAGTGAAATATATGGAGTTGGGG